>OZ023333.1:31726430-31798930 GCA_964007535.1 Brachyptera risi
TACATATTTCAAACTCACATCTGATCTCCATGCTGAACGGTTTATGCAGAATTCTTAAAACACTTGATCGGAATGAAACTATCATCAAAAAGTTCACTTGCAGTAAACACTAAAATAATAAATGTGTGCTTGCAAAAAGATAAAAGCCAACAGAAAGTTAATCTATATTTATATACTTGGATGTTTATATCCGAAAACATAATTCGATATAGTTTATATCCTATGGAATAAATATTTACTGTACTACCATAACAATAAAATCGAATATGTTCACTATATTTTCTAGGATCAATAAATATGAAATACATAAACAGTTTCTTATTGAAAATGTGTTCCCGGCACGTTATACAAAGCTTATACCCGCCGTAATCCTAAACGCGAACCTTATTTATAAGAATACTTTAACACGTTATTTAGTGTACAATGAAAACCAAGTTACATTTTTATTTATTGATCTTCTAACAGGATCTAACGCCATTACGAAAACGACCTCCCTTAAGGTTCACGATTTTAAAATATACGCAAATCCTTTATAGCTCTTGGACTACACCGTGCAGTATTTGGCTTATAAAGGTATGGGTCTATACGTTACAAAAACCGTAATACCTTGAATTCCCATATTTCCCGGTAATAAGCTTCGTTTCCCGGTTTATCGTCCACTTGGGACTGTTGCCCCTGTATAACCTCAACCCCTCAGTACACACAAACTGGCCTTAACTCCGACCGCCCAGATCTAATATCATAAAATAGCACATTCACTTTACAAATAAAATAAAGTAAGGGATTTGAATTTGTATCAATTTTTGTGATGAATGGATGGTGGAAGTATGGACTGATGAATGAGTGAGAGAATGTGTGGAATGATGTATGAATAGATGAGGGAATGTGAGGGATATACTTTTAATCTAAATGTGAGTGTGATATCACTCCATACTGTGAGTTGGAACAGCAAAAAATTGTATTTCAATATACTGCATGGATATTGAAATGAAATGAACCGAAGATATGTTGATATATTCTAGCTCATCCATTCAAGCGGAAACATATGACGCGTTCTTCTAGTACAAAAGTCAACCGCTTTTTCTCTGAAAGCAATACCTAATGATACATTTCATCTCTCACATACGAGAACACCAAAAGGCAAACGTGATTGTAAAAAATTGTTCATATCACAAATAATTTCCACTCTCCACATTTCAGTCCTCTTTGTTGAAGGGTCAGTTAAGTTAGCTCTGCCCAAATTGAATTCCGAATTTTTGACCACGCCATATATTTGCACCAATTATGCATCATTTTGAACCCCTGAAATAGATTCGTGCACCCCAACCTTTGACATAGATATTTTAATTTCGAGTGAGTGGGGATAACTCAACGACAGCCTCACCCACTTTTGAAAAAGTAGAAATAAACGATACCATGATTTTGCATCAATTATGCACTATTATGCACCACCATATTTGTCAAATATGGCGTGGTCAAAAATTCTGAAATCAACTCGAGTGGGGCTATGTTGACAGACTCTTTGTAAAACATCTCTCACGTGAAAAAAATTGAATCGAAATAAAATTGAATTAAAATACAATTGAAAATGAAAGTTCTAGGGTCGACTCGGAAATCATAATAATTGAGATGAATATGAAATCATTTTTATTCTCAATTCAAATTCAAATGAAACAACAACAAAATTCAAATATGCATACATGTATACAGCCAAGAAAAAGAAGTCGTATAATTAGGGCCTATATCGGCTGAAACCAAAAAAATGTAATATATAATAAAGTTTACTTGGAAAATAAAGAATCGAGAAATCCGCGTAAGAGCGTGACTCTTGTGTGCGGAGTTTCAGTAGTTTCAGAGTTGTAGTATATAGTTTTAACTTCAACAATTATGGAGAACTGAAAAATCCAACAATTCTTCTTCGATATACCATTCATAACTCTAGCGAGATTTTGCAGCAGAAAAAGCATAATATATAACTTTACCATAGCTATTATAGCTATCATATATGAGTTGAGTTGTTCTGTTAACAAATAGATTGTGATTATGAAAACAATGTGATCCACTCTGGTATCATTCCTCATCAAGTTGAAACTGTTTTATCTCTCTCTCTCTCTCTCTCTCTTTCTCTCTCTCTCTCTCTCTCTCTCTCTCTCTCTCTCTTTATCTCTCTTTATATCTCGATCCATCTCCGATGCCATCTCGAATAATGAGTATTACACATGTATTTCTAATATGAACTGAAAACACTCTGAATATAATGCGTTGGGAATGATACTTTATTAATATTCTCTTTAATTCCCTCAAAGCTTGTCAAAAGTTTGCGAGTGGAATAGCCGAGAGTAGTTAAATGTGATGAAAACGTATCAAGGGAAATCAACATTCTATACTTGAATGAAATGCCAAGCAATTCATTAATGTTTCGAAATTGTATACACGTTACTTTGCAATATATGTCGTTTTTTCGTGTAAATTTAAAATCATATTTATTCTCTCGAATTCATATAAAATCGGAATGTTAATTGATTTAGATTCAAGTTTCAGCTGTGAAATTGCTCATTTTGATCTCAAACCATTGTCTAAACAAAACTTGCGTTGGTATAATGACCGATAGGAGAGAAGAAGTATTTAGAATATTTACCTTTCGTGGATAAAAGTTTACTCATGTAATCAATCAATTTCAATAATATGTTAAAATATAGAAACTAATTTTTGATAATTCTCTGAAATGGTTCTGAATAAAATTGAATATACGTGTAGACAGACTATTTTGATCAGGATAAAATGCTGTGATTCTCTTCTTTTTGAATATCATATTGAATATTCAATCTATGAATAGATTTTAATACTTCAGAGCCTTTAATTTTTGTTAGTATCATTGTGAGTTGATCGACCAATGTCAATCGATGTATGGAATTATGTTCGCCATGATTACTATGATGGTATCCATGTTCAGTATTCATTTGTTTTCATTGCATACTATTTTTTTTTTTTCCCCTTTTTAATTTTTGTATGATTTCCTCATCATCATTTAATTATTCCTTCTTTCTACATTTTCTTATTCAAACCTAGTCAAATTATATTTATTTTGTTATTCTCTAAAATGTTGTTATTAATAATTTGTTTTATATTTTAATTAATTGATTTTTAATCTGTGTTTTTGCAATCTTTTGATGTAAGACAGAGTCTGAATAAAGATACATATATATATATATATAAAACATTGAATAAAAAACAAACAGACTATACATTGTCAAATATTTTCATGATTTCATCGTTTCTTATCAAGTCAATTAAAGTTTTCATCTGTTCATCTACTTTGTTAGTTTGACAGGTCTGCTCACGGATGTTTCGGCGTTATGACACTATTGTGTGTGCGAGTATGCCAGACAATAACCTAAACGAAGTAAAATAACCTCGAATGATATATGTTAGTACAATCCTCCAAACTTAACCAAACCGACCTTAACTCATCACAGAGAGAAAACCATTTATTTATGACGGCTGTTCGTCTTCACGACTGTTCTTGGTCCACCTAACTATGAATTTGGAATTTTAATTACACCGGGAGTGAAAATAAGTTATGAAAATTAGGGTAATGAGATCAAAAGCCTAATTAGTAACAAAAAAAATATATAATCTGATTTCAAGTCGATTAGGAAACGCTGAAGAGATGTTTGTGGAGGATGTGTGACGATTTACTTGAGATTGTGAAGACTATTTCTTGAATTATTATTATTATTTATTTGATACACAATACATTATAATACATATGAATTTTAAATGTTGTGTATCGCTGGTGGTAAGAATAGAGCAAGCCCCGTAACAACATGTGCCTTACCACCAGCCTAAACTAAGATAACTAAATTAACATACTGGAATAATAAAATATAACATTTAAGGAATAGAAAATTGGAATGAAATAACATAATGGAGTAAAACAATGAGAAAAAACAAAACAAAAAACATGAAAATATCATCATAAAAAAAAAGAAATAAAATAAAATTTGAAAAAGATGAATGCACGCAGTCATCTGGGGCCAAATTCATTTTCACGTAGTAAATCTTTAATGAATGATTTTGGTGGTTTTGGAATAACCTAGGATTCTCACGATGTTCAAGATTTTCGTACCACGAAAATTTGTGTCTATATCCACTTCGTTTTAATTTCCATCAAGAAATCGTCATCCGTGTTTTATCATTTGATCAGGAAGGATGTTAAGTAGCGAGTGAGGGCGTAATCATCGTCAGTAATCAATCGTGAAACCATTTCATCATTGGTTGAAAAATTGTTTTCACATATGCAACACATTGTTGAGGGAAAATCTTTGAATTAAAATACTCAATTGTTTGGTCGAATTGCAATTCCAAATCTTGAACAAAGTTTCCGTTACATTCGAATGAATCGTATTCCCACACAATTTGAAAAAAAAAGTATGAAATATGTTGTTAAATACATCTGTGAATGGTATATCACAGTTGAAAGCTTTAAATATATGAGAGTTGACAATAAACTTCCCGATTTTCATACAAATAACGTCAGTTGCTCGTAATTTCTTTTGGTACATGCACTTATTTTCATGATTCTGCCACAGATCGAGATGAAATATTTCAAGAACCTTTCAGAAAATTTGTGTAACCATATTTATTATACCAAACTATTCAGAAGTGGAACATTCTTTTCACAACTCACAACGTTTTATAATGGTAATTCTTTCAGATTTCAGTAAACGTATTCAAAATACTCCTCTTTTATAATATTTATATACTCAATTAGTGTATTATACTCTTGTAGACTTTGGTTCATCTCATTTCTTCTTTCCTTCAACATAACACAGACGAAGAGTATCTGTTTTTCTAGTCATGTAAATTTGCTCGCGCCTCTAAAAGGGTTGTCATCCCATCTATGTGTATTAGCCTATAGAATATTTGAATATGCAAAGACGGTAAAAGAAGCCTATTGAGCCACACCGCCTCCTAGATACGATCGATGCACGACGGGCTGTTTGATATAGAGTGGGTGGTGGGGGGGAGGGGGTGAGGGGGGTGGAAGATACGTCAAGGGTTGTAGTGGAATAGACTGATGTTGCCGAGGAGAGCAAGGGGGAGGGGGAGCGAGGTGGGAAGGAAGAGTCGTGGATACCGGAAATATGAAAGAGGTGAGACTCAATTAAGAGGCGAGATGACTTTTCAACACGATTTCTGTTGAATTACAAGATGCTTCGATTGCGTTTCTGGATTTTTCTGATTTCAGGTAGTTACCGAAATGAATATATATATATATAAGAACGTGTGAATCGTTCGATATGAAAAATCTTCTCTATTCATTGTAATTAAAAACGTGAATATCTTGATATACGAGCGTTTGTTAAAAAACTTGTATTTGTATTCTCTCATTTTTAAACAAATGATATTACTTTACTTTGTTTTCCACAAAAAACGATGAAAAATATATTTCGTTTGTGTTTTTGTCAAAATCCCTCATGCCAATTTCATCCTTCGTAGTTTTAATACAAACTTGATATTATTTTACTGTGAAAACAGTGATACATTAGAAAGAAGCACATAAAAGCTGATTGTTCCGGGAACAGAATAATGGGTAAAAAAAGAACGGCGATAAACAATATATTCCCATCCAAGTTGAACCAATCAGAGTGCTTCAGTTTATCAGCTGACTTGAATAAACCATAATATTCTTCTGAATGGGAACTAAAAACAATAGTCTACTTTCATTGAGTTGGTTTTTCTGAATTACAGCTCTAGTTTCCGATATTGCAATCTAACATTATTCACATTTCAAGCGTACCAATAAAATTCATGGATGGAAGTAAATTCTCCAAGGAATTTTACTGTCAAAAAAAAACATCAGAAACTTCACCCATCAACAATGCCCTGAAATACTAATTGAAACACAGATTTCTTTTCATAACTTGAGAATAAATCTTTTCACTTAAAACCAATCGCTTTAATTCATTTCGGCATAAAATCATTTTTCACACGGAGAGTTTATAAATTCTCCAACTTAATTTACAATTCCAATTTACTTCCCAGTCTTTAACTAATCTCTGGTGGTATTTGTGGGTCGCGCTGGCGGAGGCGTCGGGGAAAGGGGGGATAGGGGGTAAATGCTCAAGAAAGCTCACACTGGTATTCTTAGTTACAAACTTGCTCTTACGTCGAGAGAGGAATAGAGAGGGAGAGAGAGAGAGAGAGAAAGAGAGAGGAGAGAGAATGTGTCTAACAAAATGAATACGTTCAACACTAACCGACGACCATTTGTAATTCAACATAGAAACCTCATATCTCACATTTCAGCTTATCGTAATGTGATACTAGTATTGTCGGTACCCATCGACTGTCTCTCCTATCCACTATGACTGACTGTTAGTGGTTCCGATCCTTCATAAGGAGATGTATCAGGTTTTATCATCATCATTAATAACATTTGCCAGTGGTTTGCTTGTAGGTTAGTGTTCTATTACATTTGATAGATATACAGCAATGCACCAGTGGTTTACTATAGTGTACAGTGAAAACAAAACACTGAACACTTATGTTACATTAGACAACTCAGGCGATAAATTACTACCATACGATTAATGTATGTTGAGATAATTGTTTTTGTGATAGTATTTAATACGACAGTGGTTGTGAAGAAGAGTTGGTCTTAACTAAGATTACCAGAAACTTTGTATATATAATCAGACTGGAGTATAATGGTGTTATAATAATGTTTACTTTGGAATAAAATTATATTTTATTCTATACTGCTTGTTTAGCAGCTTATGTGCTTGTTCATTGTCTTGAGCTCACAATGGAAAAAAAAATTGAATACAAAATACAGTCAAATGTAAAATACTACAATCGGTAGTGTTTATGAGAGGTAGTTTTGTGTTTCCCCTCAATTCATATATATATATATATATATATATATATATATATATATATATATATATATATATATATATATATTTATATATATATAATATATGAAAAAAATATGGATCGCATGATTGAATCTCAGTATTTTGCATCACATAAAATGTATTGGTGATTCATATAATTGATGAAACTTAATTATTATACCGATTGAACGTCTGGATGGTAAATAGCAATTTGAAAGGATTTTAGTTGGACACGTATTGTGTTCTACAATCGGACCGATCTATTCATTTCCTGAAGTTAGAAGATCTGGATGAATGACTTGCGTCAGTTATTTTTGTGAAATGAGATCATGAATGGTTTCATTTTAGACTAAAATTGTGCTCACAATGTTACAAAATGATCAATTATCATTGATACTCATATAACACCTGATGTTTAGGAATTTATCAATTGTCTATTGAAATATATTCCACGTGATTTGCCCGGTATATTTTGGAATCGTGTCTCATTATAGTTTCTCCAAAGTTTATGATTAATTCACCGCGTAATCATTTGTGGTTATTTCTACGAATATCCAGGTAATATTCACTCCAAGATGATATTACTATTATTATTTTATTGTTTTTTCTTATTAATAATCGGTTGCTATTGTTTTACTGTGTTGAAGTGGTAAACTCATTGTCCGCTGTGTTTCAATAAAAACTTATACATAGCTTTATCTCCGATTATTGCTATATTTCGAAATGCGCGTCTCATGCTATTTCCTATAATGCAAACTATCCAGAGCTGAGCATAAGAGTGAATTGATCTTACATTTTTTCGTGATGATTTCAAAATTAAAATATATTGTGAATCGGTTCATTGCTAGCCTCAACATTTACTTAGACGCCCAGAAAACGTAATTTTCAATCCGATTTGTGTGAAAGTTTCTAGAACGTTTCAATGTCGACGGGATAAAAAATGAGCGATGAAAATCGCATGATTTAATTTCACTGTATTTATAAATAGAACACTTGAACACTCATATATTTGAGATAAAATGTTGGAGTGAATGTATAAAGTATGGATGTATGGAGGAAATTGGTTCAATTTGTAGTGCAATAACAGCATTTTTTTTTTCAGTAAGCTTTCTTGGCATCTTTTTCCTTCAGAGGAAAAATACATTCGATGACTCATAATGTATGGAATGCCAATCGATAAATGAAAAGACAGTCCTGGAGGTAAAAAAAAAATACAATAATTCAAATTCAAATTCACATAGACAAACGATCCTACCTTTCATCCATAGCCTTAATTGGGGACAAATGATTTTGTATCAAGTTTCGATGTTATTAAAAAAAACTTGAACAATTATTCATTCTGTTTCATATGACACACATTAATACCTACGTTATCACGTAATAAGTGTATTATAAAGAGTTTAAAAGACCGCATGGATACAAATATGCATGATTGATTTGAAAATGATAAAATTCATTCATATCACACATATTTTGATAAGCTGTTGTCTGTTCATCGGTACAATAAATATAATCCAATTTTACATTGTATCATTTTAACTAAACAAAGTAATATTCATTTACCATGATAGAGTAAGCATTTATAGGCTTCAAGTGTGTACAATAATTGCACACACTCATAAGTGTGAAGCCTGGTTCATACTCACTCGGATGAACGGTGTTTTCAGTCCCGGTAATTCACGTGAACTAAACTAAAACTTGACGGAAAGTTTTTCACTGCATAGTTACCCCGACTTATTGGCAATGGAAAACACATACGAACGTGTTACTATGAAATAGGATTGAGCTTTCAAACTCAAAAAATGAACATATATTTGAATTTTAATTGAAAATTTACATAATGTTGAATGAAAGTGTATGAATAATCGACTTGGATACAAAGGTAACACAAAGTCAACATATCAACAAATATATGATCCGAATAGATTAGTCACTAATATTCAAATCCAATGAAGATTTTTTCTCATGTGTACATAATTATGAGATTAAAATATACTGTTATGCATCTAATCTCAAAACGTGTATAATGAATCAATTCAAATTAAAAAAAAACGAAATGTATCACCGATATTCATTAGATTCAAATTTATTTTTCTCAACAGTCAATTTCAAATTCTATCTCTTCTTTTCAACCAAAACCACCAAAAATTCTGCTATCTCCTCACAATTTAGCAATCTCTCTATAGGATTTAAAATAATGTTTTCACATTATTCTCTGTCACTTCCAATCAATACTCATTATTAAACAAACACTCTATCACCACATGAAACCGAAAAACTCTACCAAAAAAAAAAAACCCCAATTATCTGCATTTTCAAATTGTAATAACATATCCTTGCGTGGGTATTTGTCATTGTTAAGTTGAGGACACTGACTAATGCTCTCGTATCTAGACCTCAGTCATCTTCATACCAGCGTTCAGTACGCCACGCTTGGGGCTCCAAGATAAATCGGACGCCATTTGTTCAACAGCCAGAAAACAATGTTAGACACAGTGGCGTATCTGAGCCTGCTATATCTCGGATACACAGCATATTACTATGCTTTTATTCACGGTAGAAAAAAGTCGTTCACTAACATAACAGATACGAATATCATCGTTATTATTGTGAGTTTTTTTTTTTTTAGATTGTGAGCCATTCTGATTTTCAGGTTTCTGAGTTTTAACTACGGAAATCGACACTGCATAAGTCTTTATGAACGTCAAAGCCCTGAAGTTGCAGTGATAATTTGTAATCATTGAAGTTCTTTGAAGTGTCTTTCTCATTAAAGTGTAAAAGAAGCCATTGGCTCAACTTTGCCGCATTAATAAGGATATTTTATTATTTCTATTATCATCAATATTATTATTAAAGCTTCTTCTTTCGTGGATAAAGTACAGTTACGACACAAAATGATGATTAGTGTGTTTTGACAGACAATATTTTAATAATTCGATGGTTTTGAAATATGTGTTATTGCACATCCACAGAGGTTTGAAAAAACGTATTTCAAGTACGTTTTGAAGTTGAAATTTATTTAATTGATTATCAATATAAATACATACACGTTGAGTCCATACAAAACTAAAAATGAATGTGAAATTATGAATGTATATATCCAATTTTTCCGTATCGGTGGATGATAAGTATAGTTTACAAACCATTCATACAACTAAATATCATTGATCAACGTTCACATTCTTATCTTCTTCAATTATTATCAGCGCCATAATTTTTGTATTTTATCGTCAATTATTTCATTACATTTTTATATCATCAGAATATTCAGTTACGATATTTAGTTATGTATTATTGAGAAATTGCATGTATTCCATATTGATTTCCATCCTCTTCACTCAGAAGTCATGGACCAATGAAGGTTTTTATTCATAATCATATCATTATATCCAGATAAACTGATTATATTTAGATATTTAAAATGTCATATTATAATATATATTTCTTCAATCTTCAATATATTTGATATCTTCATGCAATCGAACACAGTGTCATGGATAAATATACCATGAATGTACAATTGTGTTATAGAACTTCTCGTATATAGTAAAACAAAAAAGTTTCATTGTTTCATTCAAACTTTTTCCGAAGACTCAGTAGATGCTGGGTATGTATAAAAAATATCAACCATGATGGAAATAGTTCATGGAGAGAAAGAGTGAGAGAGAGAGAGAGAGAGAGTGTGAGAGAGATGTATACGCCACTGGTTCGAGCAAGAGTTTTCTGTGGCGACTGGGTAATGCCATTGGATGGTTATAGATTGAGAGTTGTTATTAGGTTGGCATTATCATCGGTTACAACGTTATTGGTTCGACTCAATGCTTATTTATGTGTTAACTTTGAACTGAACTATCATTTGTCTCACAAGAGAACATATTATACATTCAACGTTTACTCCCTTGAACTGAAGGGAGTGTTGACGTATGTAGATAATATTCGGGTGAATTATATTATATTTTTTGATTTAGTTCGGCAAATATTTATTGATACATATGTTGGAACATCGATTTTTTTCCGAGTTCAGAGTTTAAAGTTCTTCCAAGCTTAAGAATAACCCTCTATTATTTATTGAACTTTTCATCTCAATCCAAATTGCTTCACTAGACTGCCTTTTGCTACAACTTTGAATATTTTATTTTGATGAATGATACGTTATTTTTTGAAAATATTGTCATATATTTATCAGACTGACATTAAAAGTCTTCACGTTTTCAATAGGATAATTCATATGTAGATTAATATAGGTTTTTCGTTTCAATTTTTCAAGGCGCGCATAACGTTGATACATTTGGATGAAACCTTCATTACTGAGTACGGTTATCCTTATTCTGAGGATTAGTAAACCTGATAATGGTTATCATTGTAATAACCATTCAAACTTCTAGTGAGAGCTGCTTCCATGTTAATGATTCGGGCACTAAATAAAACACTAGTAAGAGGCCTATTGGTTTTCTTCCTAGTCTTTCTTCATAGCTGATTTCATGAGTCTATACTATACATTTCTCATATATAATAAATCTGTGCCAGATATAGAACTAGCTACATCGAAATTGATGTTTTATATAATGTGACAACGATATTAGCTACACGTACGTCATTACGGTATCTTTAATGAAAATGTACTAATTACTAATAGTATCAGTACAATATAATCATAAGAGAAGCATGAGAGATAGAAGATGGGAAGAGACAAGTGTGAAGAAAATGAAAAGGGAAATGGTGAAGAGAGTATATTGAGACCAAGGAAAAGATGGCGAAAGGGCGTTACGAAGGAAAAGCTCATAAATAGGATAAATGGTAAGAATCAGAAGACGGTAGGCGTTGTGGTAATAAGAGAAGGAAAGTATCATCAGAAAGAAAAGAAAATTTAGAAAACGAAGAGAGCAAAGATGGAGAAAATGGAATCAGTAATGGAAGAAACCGAGCCGGAGAATTTCTGCTCTGGATTGTGGTAGACTCTTCCTAACATATTTTGTTCGGTTAACCGGAATAATTTTAATTATAATTATCACTAGAGTATCACATGGAAATATTATACCAGCCCATCGGATGAAAACTACTCCCTACACAGTGCAGTGTAATGCATACTAAAATATCATGTGAATTATACAATGAAACATGATGAGCTATCGCTCTGATCCTAGGGAATTGTGATGAAATTATTACGTAAGAGATTGGATGATTCTTATTTTATTCATAACGCTGATATAACTTGAACAGTAAATGTACCATCGACGTTGGAAAGAGTAGAATTTCACATCCACTTTGATATAGTAAAATCATATAAATAGAGCAAGAGAACGAATTCAGAGTTGAATAATCCTTATATATATATACGGATTCTTTAAGCACTACTATACTTATAAAAACTGTTCCGGATTAATTATTTCAAATTTAGTCCGTTTTAGTTCTATCAGAGTGAATACATTCGAATGTAATTTCGAAAGTATGTGTATACTCTCGTAGTTATATACTTGCTTGGGTCGACTGCCGACCGTCAGTGATAATGCACATGAGAGACGGTCGAACGTATCGGTCAACAGTTTGAAGTTTGATGTAATGACCAAATTGTGTTGGCAAGAACTGTATATTGAACCAGATTTTGGTAAGTTTTTAAGGTTTTGGTATAGTTTTGATTGGTTTGATGTTGTTGTTGTTGTTCAATTATACCTATATATGAATTCAACATGAATCAAGAGAATCAAACCAACTTAGACAACCCTATCCAATCTAGTCTGATCAAACGAACCTGAAGAGGTTATTTTATAACAGTATTTGTTTTATACTTTTGTTATCTATCCTCAATTAAATTAATTTTTCAATATCTCAGGATTTTTCTGTAATCAATTGTTTATCACTTTTGTAAATAACCATTGTACTTATATGTACTGACCATATTACGCTGTACCATCTCGGTATCCCGCTTTGCAGACAGCCGTCAGAGGAATTGTCATTCTCTCTCTCTTCAATATAAAACTGACATACTCCAAGTAAAAACTAATTGGTGTAAATGTGTTTTGAATTTCTCGCACTTTAATCCAAGAGAGAGCCAGATTAAGAGGTCGGCTAACGTAATGGACACGTGGCCATTCCAACATTTGTCTCACTCTTGTCTAATTCTCAAAAATTACAATTGTAAGATCACGGAATTGTGGATAAAATGCGACTATTGAGTGCAAAAAGTTGAGAGTGTAAAGACGAGATATGGTATGAATCTGAAAATAATATATTTTTGAATAAATGGTTGTGAATTGTTGATGAGCAGAGCGAAGTCTCCATCCCACTCTTATAGGGCTTTGTCTGTGTTTTTTTTTTTTTTGTAAGCACTCCACAGGTCGCAAGGGTTGACTGATCAACATGAAACTTTTATTATACACGTAAACTCACCCAACTTAGAACTGTATAGTTTTTGGGATGAATCGGTTGGACTGATTTTGAGAATCATTATCTCAAAGTTTCTAAAAACCCCATAAGATTTGGCTGGGCAGAAAATGTTGAAAAATAAAATCTCTCCAAATGGAATGAAATTCTCTCTAAATGTGTATACATGGATTTTACACATTATTACGATTTTTTAAGCAATTCTGATCAGTCGTTTTGAAGAAAAAAAATAGAATGACATAATATTCATAAAATATATCATAAAAATTGTGACAGAATTAAGTTGTCGAGATTCACTGCTTTCTAGATTCAAGAGTTGACCAACAATGAAGTATTTTTTATATGCGTCAAGGTGTGTAGAATACCAGAGTCAATGAAGTGGCAAGAGTAGAACTACTTCAACGACTTTAATAGCTTATTCAGATATCAAGGTGTGTAGAATACCAGAGTCGATAAAGTAGCAAGGGTAGAACTATGTTAAGGACTTTTATACCTTATTGAGATATCTCGCTCATCTTACAATGCATATTTCGCGTTTGACTAGTTTAAGTAAAAATTGTATTATAGCTATTTGGATAGGCAACGCGTTCCCTACCTCTACAATCAGCTAAAAACCAAAAATATGCTGTCACCGTGCTAGAAATCACACCAATTGCTTCTTTATTTCACTATGCGTCCAAGTTTTAGTTCCAATTGTAACCAGTACAAGATTATCATGCATGCACACAGAAAAACAGACATACGTGTGTACTCCATTTTTTCGCGTCACATTCCTCCTGTCCACAATAAAGTCTTGTTCTTAGAACAAATGTCTGACGAAATGGAAAAAGTATACTTCTCAACCAAGTAAACATCGAGGATCCAAATAATTAGATTCACAAATACAATTCAAAATTTTTTCACAATGCAAAACTATAGATCCAACAATTCACCTTCATGTTTCTAAGTTCTGGAGAGAATCTGTCTCAAGAATGGGCTTGAGTTGCACATCCATATATATATATAATACAAACATGGAGATATGTTTCAAATGACAAGTTTTGGTTGAAATACCACAGCTTATGACAGAAATGGCCATGTTGAAAATGTACTCAGTTTTGCATCAACTTACTTTGGCTACTTGACATTCTCTTCGTATTTCTAATCCAGTTACTTCCATCTTGAACACAAGTATATATAAATGGAATTTACAAAGCGGGGATTCCACAAAGGATTGCATTTTCCCATTTGTGTTGGTGTTTGTGTTCGTATACCAACTATCATTTTATTCTTATTCCGAGATTTACTATTCATGAGTTGGTGTATCTGAATAAACTCTACGTTGCCGTCTGAAAAGTGAGTGTAGTTCCCCGGCCGCCCACTTCTACTTCCTTTTCCGCTTTTATGTCTCAATCATCTAAGTGCTTTGGAAGATATCTCCGCGCTCAGGTTCGATTTCGTCTTGGAGTACGCAATGTAGAGATTTGAAAGGTGTGCATTTATATATATATATATATATATATATATATATATATATATATATATATTTATATATATATATATATATATATATATATATATATATATATATATATATTATACGTATGGTTTTGAATTTCGACTAGAAAGAAACATGTTTTGATTTGTTTGAATGATTTTCGAGATAAGAGACCTGTTTTTATGATCAGGTAGGCCCGAATCACTTGTAAGAATGAGTGAAACTGTAAAGTGAATCCATTCTGTATCGAGTAGTTTGGGAAACGAAACTAGTGGAAAAAATCGTAACTGGGAAAACGCGGGAAATACGTTGTGAGATGAGCTCAGAAGTATGGAAATCTTGACTATTCTATCAGCTTGATGAACATTTATAGACCATGGATTACATCAAACGTTCATAAATCTTACCTGCAATTTGTTGATATGTATAGTGCTGCAACCTGTCGGATACACTTTGCAGAGCCAATTAATCCCAATATTTAATAAAATGTCTATTTTCATTGCGTTTTCTTCGTTATTTCTCATCTAATTGCTGTGAAAGTCACTGAGAATATGTATGATTGTTCTCCATAATCAGTGAAAATTTAGAGCTCATGAAAAATTTTCATACCTCAAGTATTTTCCATCTGGGTTATTCTTATAAGGATTCTTTAAAATTCTCTATTTTGAGGGAGGGGGGGGGGGGGGACGTTCGATCAATTTTTGGGATGAACAATCATAACCCATTCTATATATAATATCCATAATACACCAATATGTACAAAAAGTTTTAAGTGAATTCGATTTTTTCCCGACCTTTTGTTTGCCGCGTAAAATTCACGAAAGGAAACAACAACAACAAAAAACAAATATAAGAACGAAGCCCAATTTTTTCAGTACATGGAATGGAAATCTCTGCTACGGTCATCTAATAAATGTTTATAATGAGAATCAGTTGTGAGAATAATAGCAAAAACTACAATTGATAAAATATATGTCATGTAATATGAAGTATCTTAGAAAAAGATCCCATCAAATTTCACCCTGATCTTCACTGACTGAGTTCACAATTTCTCTTCATGATGAATGCACTGTGATTGTAAAGGTACTTTGATGAGTATGTTTGAGTTAAGTAATATTGTCACGTAAGTTTTAATCATCAACCCAACTTCAACCCAGCACTTACCATCGATTCGATATTTTTTTGATGTCTGATTGCATCTCATATGATGCTGTCTCCAGTGTTCATGTAATTCAACTATTGGTCAGATCAGTTTTTATTTCAGATCATGGGGTTTACAAAATGAGTGAAATATATTCATGATTTTCTCATGAAGAACTGAAACTAAAAACCTACGTGGCCGTCCTTCTTATATTTTCAATTGGAACCAATTGATTTGTCAAATATTCTTCGCAAGATACTATGAAATAAATGAATATGAACCACATTGAACATGGCCACGGGTTGGTTTTGAATGAAATCGCACACCATCTAATGATTCGTCAAAAAGCAGGAGAGTATTTATTCTCGGTCACATTCATTCATTTTATTTTATCATATTAAATGTCTTGTTTTGATCATAGAATGATTTGAATGATAAAATAATGATATCTAATGAAATCTATTGATATATATATATATATATATATATATATATATATATATATATAACTGATATAATTTGATACGTTGGAAGTAGATGTTCGGATCAAATCACATGATTGAATGAATCACGCTATTTTCATTGTCATTTCAAGCTCATTGTCAATTTTTCAAAAACTTCTGGCTGACTTCCAGCCACAGAATCTGTTGGAAGTATCACTCTTTTATTCAGGTCAGAACTAAATATATAATGAATCCATGTTGCTCATCACCAATCTGTGCTTTGATTCTGCTCTTTGATGATCGATTTGCATCTTCAACATACGATATAATATAGCGTAACTATAGAAAAGTAAATACATAACATTGAAAACACTCGAAACCGAAATTAGCAAGTATGGTAATAGATCTAACATTCAGTTTAGTGTTGTTATTACCATGGTTACCCATGCTGTTTGCTTCCATCAACACACAGATAACAACTAATTGGACTCTGTAATATTGAGCTTCGGTTGTGGAACGACACATTTCGTTAGTTTGATCCAAACAGAATTTTAAATCAAACACTGCATCAACTAGTATAGAAAATAATATGCACTGAAACTAACTGAAAGTTGGGCATGTATAATATTATGAACATATGCGTTTTATATAATTTATATCATACGGACAAGTCACATCAACAGATACATCAGCTACAGACAAGTCTCATTATATGCTTTGTAGGATATTTAGCATTCTTAAATGTGTGAATAAAAATATATATATCGTTCATATTTTCAGTGGTAGGAATGATGCATAATATACTATACACATTTCACCGTCACTTGAATATCATTATGACACTCTGAGAGATTATTGAGCCTTATAATGCAGACAATGGTCTGATATTTTAGTAGGCCTACTACCGAGACACATATATTTGTTTTATCTTCACGAAGATTCACTTCAAAACTCAAATTCAAAAATGTTGATGTTGAGCTTGTTGTATATGTATTTCTGTTTTTGAGATTTTATCAATTTTAAAATAAAAAAATGAAGATGGAATTGGCTTCTGGAATCAACATTCAGACATTACATGTTCGACAGACATGGTGATTCACGGCACATTGTGATTCAATCTTACACGCAACCTGTATTCTCTCAACTCTCTTCTCTGGAGCGCAATTATTTCAATCCACTTCACACAATGCCATCATGATCAGAGATAGAAATTATTGGAGATTCACAAAGCATTAGTTATGTACCTGTTGGAACGAATTATTCATAATTGTATGTGTATTTCAATATGCTGTAAGCTTTGGTACTTTGCTTTGACACATGTATGTTTCAATGAAGATCATTGTGAAACCATAATACCTGATTCGAGCAGTACGAGATTTAGTGATTAAAGTAGTAATTAAAGTAGTCGAGTGATAGGTTTAATTATAACATTATAGGCATATCACTATTTTTTTGTCCATTTTGTGTAATGATAAACTTTACATCTGCTGTTGATGGAAAGAAGTGATCATTGCCCAAGAGACGTAGTTCAAAGTGAAAGATATCAACATTCGTGTGTTTATACTGAAATACTTTTATCTACGGCGAAATTTATGGTCACAGAGAGCGCAGTCCTGGTGTTGGAGTTCATTAGTTTTGAATAATCAAAATGGGGTGGTAAGATCGCCCTTGTGGTGCCCCGTCCAAACGATCCCAATCTCTCATCTATAGCCTTAATTGGGGAACAATGATTTTGTATCAAGTTTCGATGTTATTAAAAAAAAAAGTAATTACGTTGTTATTCAATGTGATTTTAAGAATGAAATAATGTGACTTCACGAGTTTTATTGACATCACCGATCAGAAGTAGTGAGACCGATTCCAATGCATTGAGTATTCAGCCTTGAATGAGTCAGTGTGACGCAATCGAGTCCAAATCTACAATTGCTTTGACAATTGTTTTATCTATGTGATATAATTCAGTGCAATTAATACGTAGCTGTGGATCATCTGCAAACTGTTCAATAGAACAAAGATTTTAGGTTATTGCTGTTATGTCAAAAATATGTATTTGAAAAAAAAGTGGACCAAGAATAGAGCCTTGAGAGACACCTCTAACAACTGTGAGGAAATCGGATGTCAGACATTGGGCATCACACTCAACAAGAATCAATTATTATCGTGAGTTTGAATAGGTTCCAGAATATCCCTGGGTTAGAATGGAAATTCTCAATATTCTGGACTTTTCGATCATGAGAGGATGATAGATGCAATGAAAAGCGCCCAACATTAGGAGAATACATTATTCACGCTTCAGATCATTAGTTATTGTATCATTTTTTTTTCGCCAAGAATTTAGTCGCAGTATGTTTCCTGCTCTGAAATCTGACTGTGCTCTTGGTATCATATTAATTGCATATGTAAAAGCTACTGTTTGCTTATGAATTACTTCTCCATGATTTTGTATCAAGTTGGAAGAATTCTTGAACGGAGATCATTCTTTCCTACTCACATGCTATTTTCAGAAAATTAATTTTATTTTTACCTTCTTTCATATAGCTGGGAAAGTTGACGAGAAAGAAGTTTATTACAACACTGCCATCAAAACGGTTACCACATGGACACAGTACAACACAATTTATGAAAACAATGCATTATTTTTGGAAAAACAAGATAATTGAATGTAAAAAAATATAACAGAGACATTTCCTCTAAAAACTTCTCTCGTGATAACAAACATTGTGTATATATATAAAAAAATGTATTTGAGAAAAAAATAATGTAATGGAAATAAAGGTGAGTTGGTAAAACAAAAGAACAAACGTGAATATGAAATAACACTGAAGTGAGATCAGAAAATTAAATGAGATTTGGACCATATAAATGATTTTTTGAATTATCAAGTTCACCACATCAACAGTTGCTCCAATCGAAAAGAAAAAGCATGATTAGTTTGATCATATCAATATTGATGTATATAGTTAATTATAACATGGAATATTACCTCATATTTTCACATCAAATGTTATTATATTTCCCAAAAATGTTTAAGATGTCTACAGCCAAAGACACCTACTTTCCCTTTTCTTTCACATTTGTATGTTCACAATATTTTTACTTTATAGTCTTATTTAGTTATGGTTTCTCGTTGAGTCTACCTCTACTTGATGTAATCCCGATGCAGTGCAAGTTCCTGCTATAATACTCGATTTGATGCTAATCTTAATAATACAACTATAATGTTTGTATGTGAGGGCTTGACTGCAATATCGTTGTTATCATAGTAAGATATTATTTTATTGAAACCATTGAACTAAAAAATATTCTACCATACTTGTTTAAAATATCTATAGAGATATTGTCGCATCCACTTACCTTTATCTAATCATTATTCAACTTTTCATTCAAATCAATTAATTTTGATACGTACTATAGATAACTAGAACTTATGTTTTATTTTTAAAATGCTATTTTGTAATCTGTATTCCTTATATTATATCAACTTTAGTTGTTTACTTAGAATTTCCCAGCACAAGCTTGCCTTATTGGGGAATTTACACTGCAACTTTTATACTGTACTTATAAATGTAAAGAACAATAAACACGTGATGTAATCTTACTTACTTACATGAGAGAATAGTGCGATGCACATTTGAGAGGTTTTGATATATGATTTTTGAGGTATGGAATAGGTATTTAAAATATCATTGGTATCTGTTACGTTCAACTTTCAATAGTTCATAATCAGATAAGTGATATTTCACAGATTCGACTTTTACGTAATCCAAGGAATTCACAATCAGACTCCGATGGAACATTTATTCGCTTTGCGAAAGCTATTAAACTGCTGGCGAATATATTTGAATATTTTATCTTCACACTTTTATATGTAAATTTAATCTGGGTCAATCTTGTTCACCTCATTTCTATTATGAACAAAGGAGACTTCTAATAGATCTTCATCATTCAGAAATGAATGTCAAGGTTTCATAATTGAATACACAATTTGCATGAGATAGATATTCAACGCATATTGCATAATGAGTCATAAACATGTATTTATTCGTTATATATATATATATATATATATATATATATATATATATATATATATATATATATATGTATATATATATATATATATATATATATATATATATATATATATGTATATATATATATATATATATATATATATATATATATATATATATAACATTTCAAATAATTCAAGTAAGTGTATGATATCAGTCTCACTCGAGCCAGAAAGCTAAACCTCACAAACTTACATATTATGTACGAACGTTATTTCATGAAAGAATGTTGTGCCTTCATCAATGCATATTATTCAAGTAAGGCGTGGTATTACCAAGTTCAGTTGGCAGTTATCTGAGTGTTGGTGAAAACAAATATTACAGGTAACCATGGTGATAGCAACTTTTATCTGCCAGTTGGAGCTACTCCCACGTTGGTAATACCGAGCCTTAGGTGGGTGGTCGAATATCCAGCACACTGATACTTCATTCAAGAGAACGGTGCTCAATTCTCGCAATGGTTGACTATCCTTACAGAGTTTTTTTCGTGGTTTCCCTCTGTCGTTCAGATTAACACTGAGATGACTTCTCAACAACAAACCACGTCTGGCTTCTTTTCACTACCCAAAACACCTACTCAAATAACTTTCAATCTCATAATACTATCATCACATTCATCAGAAACCGACGCCAATATAACTTGGTCATTACTTCTCTGTTAATTCCGGTATAGATTCAAAAGTATGAAAGAATTTGATTGTAGCACGACTTAAGAGTCCATAGGAGTCAACTTAGTGAAATATCAGTTTCTTGGTGATAACTTTCAAAAGTTTCGAGATATTACAATTTTAATGCGTGAGGAACATAAATAATTTCAATATCTCCAAGATAATATAATTCATAACTATTCAAGTCATATCGCATAACTGTCAAGCGTATACAGCTGAAATGTTTTTTTTTTCAGCTGTAGGCCTATACGCTTGACAGTTATGCGACATGACTTGAATAGTTTTTTTTTTCAATAACATCGAAACTTGATACAAAATCATTGTTTCCCAATTAAGGCTATGGATGAAAGATGGGATCGTTTGGACGGGGCACTACAAGGGCGATCTTACAACCCCATTTTGATTAGATAAAAGTCTTGATTATATAGTGTTGTTCCGGTACTTATAAATGCATACCGGTAATAATAACGTGAACAAATCATTATGGAACTCGATTTTATAGTTATAGTTATAGTTTTTTTATAGTTATAGTGAATAGTTGTAACTTGAATCATCTTGAAGCTATCAAAATCATCCGTGTTCCTAGCGTATTAGAATTCTGATATATCATACGGTTCAAAAGTTATCACAAAACTGATATTCCACTAAATCGACTCGCGTGAACTTTTATTGAGTACTCGTAAAAGTCACGCAATAATTCTCCACAATCTTTATCGGACAATGTTGTAGGAAATGAATAAAATTGTCTCTCTTCCCATCGTCGGTATTCATAATTTTTTCGCAGACAGAATGCATAGGTCAGCATACGACAACTCGGTTCTTACCAGGAACGCTGCCAGAGGAAACGGAAGTAATCAAATATTGAATCATGTGAATCAATTAATCACACATATATAGTGGGAATGAGCATCAAAATAGAGAGAACATTCAACCGTAGATAATTTGTGAGAGCACTTATATCTATAGTAGTAGTTGAATTTCACGTTCCTGGCTCAAAAAGCATTAAATGCTAATTCAAATTGAAAAATGTCTTGTTCAGGCTAACTATAAGATTCTTCCGATGTCTTTTCTATGAAATATGGTTCAAGAATTTTCGAAAAAATTATTCCAGCTCAGATATGGAGACATACAAATAGAAAAGGTCAATATGGGTCTTAATGAACAATGAGACATATATTGCTTAAATTGAACAATTACTATGACTTTCACAAAAAATTGTCTAAAAGACACGGAAAATCAGCAACATCTATTACGACGAATCAGATACAATATGGATGTATGTAATTTTAATGTTTCTCGTAAAATTACAAAGTAATCAACTCAATTTGGAATTTTAGCGATATGATCATAATAATATTCAAATACGTCAGTCCATAGTAATTGGGTTTTAACGACGAACCGTAATGATTACTAAGATCTATTGGCGTCATAGTTATGCACATAATTCTATCCTACTGGGATTTCCCTCATAGTTTAATACAATTAATGTTATAGTGGCATTGTAAAAATATTTTTCAAACTTCATCAAACTCTCACTCAATGCAGAAATATATGAGGAGAATAAAATAGAGAATACACGTATCGTAAGTTTATCAATTTAGTGAATGAGAGATAGATTAATACATACAATTTAAAATTCATCTCATAGCAATTTGTTGACATTTCGAAACTCACGATCGTTAATCTCAATCTGTAAATGACACAGCTGCTCGGTGATGTAATCTATTTATAATGAAATATTCATGTCTATATGTTAATCCAAAATGCATTACAAATATGCTGACAACCACGATCGACCGTTTTCCATATCAATTACCACTATCGATTGAGTGTTCCAATCTGTCAACTCGACTACCAAAGACAACTGCATAAAGATGAACCAATATTGATGTTCTCTTACACATGCTACAGTTGCACGATGTCATTAATGCATATTGCATCGGAGTCTTTGAAGTCTACTTTCAGGTTTTAGTCATTACATACTCCAGAACGATTGAACTCTGTTTTTGGCATATATATGTATATAATATAATATTTATATATATATATATATATATATATATATATATATATATATATGAATATATATATATATATATATATATATATATATATATATATATATACATATATGAATATATATATATATATATATATATATATATATATATATATATACATATATATATATAAATATATATATATATATATATATATATATATATATATATATATATATATATATATGATTTTTTTTCCATCTACTAGAGTACACAGGTTGGAATAATGGAAAGGGACTAATATCTTCTGTCGGCGTGTGCGTTTTTTCTATGGATATATCGTGAACATTCAATGGCTATTGAATTGGAATTTAGAGCGTGTATTGAAGAAAAAGTGTTCTGAAATCTATTTTATATCAGTGCAGAATTTTCAGAGCGATAGTTTCATTTTCACGTGGAATATTCTATTTGAAAAATGTAATGAGAATTTGAGACATCACAGCTCAAATATATATACAAATAGACAAATAGCTTTGAGTGAAAACGTGATTGTAAGTGAAATTATAATTTTTATGCCCCGAGGTAGATTTTGAAATTTGAGTTTGTTCCATCAGCCGATGTTTATTGATTTTATTCATGTGTTGAAATGTCAGGAGAAGATGAATATCATTCACACCTCCAATTGAAGGGGTTGACCATTTTCATGGTTTTCGAATCAGATGAAAATGGCTGGCTGAATATATGACACATACAACAAATGTGATGCACGAATATATACAGCCGTATCGGATTATTTTTAAAAAATCTGTATTTTCATCGAAGTTTAATTATTCTGAAATCTACATTTTCTCAATATTTCGCAAAACTTCCATTATTTTACGAACCGTTCGCTTATATAAGCTTTTCATTAATTAAATCTCTCCAGCTTTCAAAATTTCCACATTCATTTTATTAAATTCTCTGACCCCAAAACTGATTTTGATAATAAAGAAATCACCATATTTTAATCCTTCTTCAACCTTTTTCCATGTCTCACAGCGACGCCTGATGAAAGCGTCGAGACGCCAGCGATAACTTTGATGGATTTCAGTTCGCGGAAACCTTACAATCATTAGTAACATCATTAAGGTGCATTATTCACGTGTTACCTTGTAATTAATTACGTTCCCTCCTCCCTTTCACCCCCCCCCCCTCTCTCTCCACTCTCGTACACCGCAGCTTGCCGTCGGTCGCTATTGGAACTTTCAATGGTGTTGACAAGGCAATCTCTTAAACCGTACTGTGCGAGAAGATTACGTTGTAATTATATTATATTGATTCTAGATTTGAAAGGTGTTCAGCTGAACATTCTAATCTGAACAGAAGTCATAGATTTCAGTTAGTTATGAGGTTGTTTTTGAATAGGGAATTGATTAAATTCAAAATGTGTGTGAAATAAATAAGCGATCATAGTTCATTAATAAACTTGTATCCACGGAGAAAAGGGTGGCTCATTGATATAATGAACTGTGTATCATCGTTATTTATTATTATAACTATGATATTGTTGGGATTTTCAGATTTTTTTTTCGGATGAGATTCAAGATAATTATACAATTACATATTTCAGAAGCGTTGAATCTTCAAAGGTGCAAAAAATTCATGTTATCATAAAAAATGCCAAATTTATTATTTTTTGACAGACGCCTTTTTCGTTAGTGATAAATTACACATCAAAGCAAATCATCTTTCAGCTTTTAATATCTTCCTAATTAACATTAGTTGATCGGCAATCAGAAATATTATTTGAGCAATAATGTTGTTATAATGATGTGCAAAATGCAATGATGGTATTTCACAACAGGAGTCGTGTGCTGTTGAAAAGTATAAGGAATTTCAGTATTCATGGATAAGATTATACTCACTATAAAAAAAAACGCCAAACGCCCTGTCGAGCGAGCAGGAGGTCAATGTTTTCGATTCCATATATATATATATATATATATATATATATATATATATATATATATATATATATATATATATATATATATATATATATATATATATATATTTAATACATAGATTTCGCTGAATATAACATACATTAGGACATAATAAAAATACATTTGGTTCGAACATTACCATATAAATCATGATATGTCATTATTCCATTCAAAAAACTGAGTGATACATGTTGAAATAGAAACACGACTTATGGAAAGTTCACAATGATAGATGTGCGCCTTTAGCGGGGGAAGGGAGGAGGAGCAATCAGCGCATCTAACGCAGGTTTACACCTTTCAATTCTACATTGGATTAATTGAGTTCATTATACTTGCTTACGATTCGACTCTTCAGTTTCATGATCGTTTGTACGAATTTAGATATTGATTTGACTCAAATATTGAGCGAAGATGAGCTTCTTCGTCTAGCTGTAATTCTACAATTACTGTTTCTCAGTCGCCTTTTTGATTGGTTAGATTCATTTTATCGTCAATGGGGATGAAACACGTTCATTACAATGGGTATTGAACTCAAGTCTGATTATATAGAATTAATCAATGATTTCGTGCATTGACGCCATCAAATTCCTTGAATTTAATTATAATGGTGGAAAAAAATGCTGTGTAATTAGGCAATGTGCTGAAATGAAAAGATACTGAATATGGTCATGAAACACAATTTCAACACAATCAATATCCTTTTTCACCTAGGAATTATTCTCAATATTCTTCAAATAACATTGAAAAAACCTATAATTCCATAAAATTCGCTGCGGGATCGGTGTAGCAGACCACCCCTTGTGCCACTGCGGGTAGTCACACGGAAAATGCTTCATTTCACTTCGATACTGACCTTTAGGATGGAAGTTTGATACTTATTCCCATGAAAAAATATCTGTTATCATCGAAGAAATCAAAACATTTACCAAATCAACATTTTGATTCACTTCAATACTATGATTCTATTGATTTTTCACCCCCTTTACTCTCGTATGAATATAGCTTAAAATATACGCATGACTACTCCACAATATTCGAGTGTATACTCAATGTTTATCAATGATAAAAAATATATAATTTTTCTAATGACCATTTTTTAAAGTCGAATATTCGGTATTATTGTTCCAAAATACAATAAAAATCAACCCTTCAAAATCTCCGAATGGAGTCTTGCAGTATGTCACCACTCCTTGTCACACTGCGGGTCGTCAACCCCGCACATTCCACATATTTCAACTTCAACTCTGACCTCTCGCATAGAGTACACAATAATATTTTCATAGAGAAGCATTATTATGTACTCTAGCTCTATTATTATTGAAGACTTGAAATTATACATCAAACCAACATGTTCATGTATTATTAGAGCTTATATCCACTTATTTAGCACCACTATTCTCCGCATGAATACAATTCCACATATGCATAACAACTCCATATGATAATAATAACGATGATGGTATTCATTATGTACAACAAAAATGAAATGTTGGTTAACAAGTCAGGTAAATTTAATCAAGAATAATTATGTCCAGAAGTGATTCATATATTCGTCCGTTGAGAAGAATCCTCTTTTTATACGAATAATTTGAGTTTGAAATAGAATTCTAAATCAAACTTTGCATTTTTCTTTTGGTTTGGAACGAGGGGTGAACAACTAAAAAATTTGGTGTACATCTGATTTCAGATTCACCTGATTTTGGGGAGATTTTCAGGGATTCCAGAGAGATTTCACGGCATTTCAAGAATATTTCAAGGGAATCCAACAAAATTTCAAGGGATTTCAGGAAGATTTCATGACAAGTGTACACCAGATTTCGGTTCACCAGAATCCCTCGGTGTGGAAGTCTAACGGATGTGGCTCTGGCGTAAGGTGGACTCCTTTCAAAAAGTGAAAAGTGGTGTGTCTTGGCTTCTATGTCATGTCTGCTGCGAATACAATGATAGTGAGATTGTTCATTTGAAATTTATGAGGGAATATTTGACCTCGTGAACATGACTTATCGAAAAAAATACAAACACGTGGGCAGTGAAAATGCCAAGTTGATGGAATGTTTGTTTACGTGGCGTTCTGTTTTTTTGCACTAACCAATGCCCGAACCGCTCGCTTCTGCAGTGTGAACAATCTCCACGATTCCGTTAAGGACCCCCCAAAACAGATTCTATAACTAAGGTGAGATTGAAGGATTGAAAAATAAGCCATTAATTGAGTATGTATTTCATCTCATCTTTATAATTTGTGAGAATGTTATATTTTGATCTTCATTACTGTAGAAAAAGCTGTATCTGTTGAACAACATGGTGCATTTTGACCAATCGAAAAATGGAAAGTGGAACCTGATTTCTACTAGAAATAAAAATAAAATGTCAGAAATAAATATACAGAATTATGAAATTAATCTGTGAGAGCATGAGAATATATGAATGATTTGTTTGATACCATCGAAGTAATCCAATTCGACAATATTGAAGCATTCATTTAATTCAATGTAGGTTATACGGAATAATAAATAGTGAATTAGGTAAAAATGAGTGAATAGATTGCTATCTTCATCATTTTTTCCTTGTTTTTTCGTTCACTAATAATAAGCCCGACATAATACTTGATTGCGAGTTTTTAAAAGCAGCTCATACAGTTCTGAAACTCTACCACCTGATTACACGAAATATCAAACCACTTTTTTATTTCATATCATCCAACAAACATGAATATACAAATATTTATGTTCATAGACAGTTTTAAATTCTGCCATGAAAAATCGTGATGTAAACATAGATGAATAATATTCTGTGTGAGTTTAAAACGTTGCATACATTCCGAAAGGGAAGTTGATATATTTGAACAGATTGAATGATTCACAACTGATGAGGATAGGAAGTTGGGAGTTGGGAATTTCATTGAGAGAGTTCACTAAATGTAGCCTAAAACTTCCAAAATGAAACCAAATCAAAATAAACGAGAATGATTGTACAACAAATTTGCTTCAAATTTTGTTTCAAACAATATCGCGCATATTACGGAATAAACAAACATATCCGAGTTTATCTTTCCTAGTATTGAAGCATCAAATATAATTCACGTGATATGCTATTACCAATGCCTGAGTTATTGTGTATAGTATCGGTAAAATAGTATTGATAGGATCTAAGAATAGTTGCCCTCTCTCTTTCTCTCTCTCTCTCTCTTTTTTATCAGGATTTATTGCAAATGGGAGAAGGAAATAATAGTGTGGAACGAGAGGAAAGTAAAAGCTTAGAGTTCGTGTGGAATAAGAAAGGTTTTTCCACGTTTTTTCACTGGACTTTTCTATTATTAAATAAATAATTGAAGCAAACCAACCGAGTAGGTTTAGGAAATGTGTTGCGACGTGTAGAATGTAGAGAGAAAAGTATACGCTTTCTCTAAGAAAAATCTTTGCCACGACTATAAGACCATTACACATATACTTTCATTCACGAAAGAAAAAAGTTACCCACCAATTGACGACTCGAAATGGGCGGGGCTTCACCTGTAGGCCAGTTGGATCCATATCATTTGTGGTCATTTGAAGATACCCCGATTGGATATTTGAATTTCACTACAGTTCTAACAGCCCTTTCGATTGGACAATGTGATTTGTGACGTCAGGGGGGCGGAGACTACGAGTCGTCAATTGAATAGTTGTCAAAATTGAGTAATGACATAATCACGTTGCAAATTTGATGATGTGATAGTTTTTCAAGATGAACTGCGTTTTTTTTTGTGAGCCTGGTATTGAAAAATCCTGACACTCTGAAAAAGATCGAGGGTACACAAACAAAGTATTGAAGATATCTGGGTTTGTTATATTGACAGACTACTCTCTCGTTCCTCGAAAAGATATATATCAGTTTAATATTATATCATGTTCATTGAATTCACGACGATATATATATATATATATATATATATAATTTCCTCTCTACATATTTCAAAATTCATTGATCATCACTTAATTGTTTAATCAACCAATTGTATACTCATCTATTATCAAATACAATTTCGGTTTCATTATGTATCTACTCGGAATAAGCGCAGTATAAGAGTCGCACAACCTATGCAAGCAAATAAGAAACAGTCAATTCACTTGCGTGAATGGACATTGTAACCATTATTACACTCTTTGACAAACTCCCTGACAACCAGAGCTTCAACCAGCTACTTTCAGAGAAGTAGCTTTCTGTGAAGCGAACAAAAGCTGAAATCTTATCAACGTCTTTTCAACCCGATTACAACGGTGATAGCGTGTATTTTTATCACTGCCCATTGGGCACGTTTCGAATCTGTTCTTTCAGCAATTCCTTCGATCCCACCCCTAGGGAGACTCCAGACAACATGCAACGGTTGACATAATACATTTCCTGCGTTTTTCTCGTCAATCAGGATCTCAGGAGAGTTTGACAGGTATTGACCTCGTCCCAGTGGCGTCACAAAAGGACTTCACGCACTGGTTTATCTCATTGTTGAAAATTGTTACACCTTTACGAGGCGACGTTGGATGGAAATTGTGTAGGGAAATATCGTGGATATATGTCAAACAATTCTTAAAGGCAGCATCTAGAGCCACGCATTTCTTGCAGTGGTGATATTAGTGCGCATGCGTGCCAAACAATAATCCACAAACAAAATTACCCACATTCATTCGATCTTGCTGACCCAATCGATCCCGCTTAAATTCTGAAGAAAATTCGAGTGTAAAGATTTTCTTCACCTGGGAACCATAACAATTGGGATCATGGCGACACAAAAATACGTGTTTATAGCCAATTCGATTTTGAAATGAGACTGGTTCTCGTTTTATCCTTCAATACTGCACAAATACTCAATATCACATGTTTCTACTTTTTGCGTTCCGATTGGCCGCCAATAATCATTAATACGACGATCACACCTCTGCAATTGTGCTGCTATCATTGGTCGTTATTATAATGAACTGCTCGTTCTTATTCAAATCGGATATAGCCCACAAAAGCTATCGACAATTGTTCTACTAATGCTCAGATTGCAGCAGCAGTGACCGGATGCAATTATAATTGCAGTCATAGTTTAGGCGATTGAAAGTGTCTGGGGTAATTCAGTTTAGTTTAGTTTCAAAAGTAAACTGTCTTGAAAGAACGTCTATGTGAATCTCATCGTATATGTGTGTATGTGTGTGTGTATTGTTAGCTAATTAGCATACAAAAGAAGTATCTGCATACTACTACAAACTGTCACACACTAATTAGCTCATAACTGTCGAAGTGATTGAATTTCAACTTACATAATCAGTTAGAAGTGTACAACTTTTTGCAACTTATAAAGCAACTGATACAAAAAAAAATTATACTCGATTTCTAAATACATTTTCGATCAAACCAATGTGAGAAATTGTTGGGGTGATATCATCTTCAATAGTAATATGTGAGAATCTTGTGATTACAACTTCACTGTTGGTATATCATATTGATCAGAATAATATTTCAAGAATGGAAATATGAAAAATTATATTTATCCGTAAATTTACAAATCAATGATAATTGACTTCGTTATCAATTTCAAAACTGTACTTCAAGATATTGGAATAAAATGTAACGTCATATATATATATATTTTTATATATATATATATATATATATATATATATATATATATATATATATATATATATATATATATATATATATATATATGTATATATATATATATATATACATATATATACACATATACATATATGAAAAATCAAGAACTGTATTTGAAAAAATGTCAACATTTCACAATTACAATACGATATCAATCGATCTGATATTCGCTCACAAAATCAATTTGTGTTTCAATAAATTGAAATTAATTGAAGTGAATGAAAAGTTGAAACAGAATAATTTTCTCATCGCCACTGAGTCCTCGGTCAGGCATGTTATTTCCGCCACTGATCCCTCTGAACACGCACGTTATGGGCGGGGATTAACAGAGAGACTTGTCTGTATTTTCTCCGATCATGTGACCCTCTGTTCGTTCCCTTCTTTCGGGATACTTTAGGGACGCTTGATCGACATGCTGTTCGGCAAGCGATGTGTTTTCTTGGCATTCCTCCGGGAATATATGACAAACATATGTAGCATACGCAAGCTGTGTGGGGATGTATGGAGAATGTATAACGTGGGGTTATTGGCACTGAAAAACATAACTTATATAAAAAATGAAACAATTCGTCAACTCATCAGAAATAAAACGAGATCGATGGAAATGTTTGTATTGAGCAGATAAATCATTGTAATTCCTTGATTCTTCGTGCATATTCAAAAATGGAGAGTGAAAAAAATTGCTGCCATCTCAATCACTCACAAATTTGTGACCTTATGAATCGATGAAAAATGAAAATTAGGAAAGAAACTGAATGAAATTGGTGCATGACTCTTCTTAGACTATCTAGATATCTATATATTCTTAGATAGACGAATATCTTCTTAGATATCTCAGATATCTTCTTAGACTATTGAACTGAATTATTTTGGCTTTGGCTTTACATCTCATCATTATTTCCTCTATACGTAACAATTAGTTTGAATATCAGATTCTATGCCGTTTGAGTAACTTATGAATTGTTCAAAAATGTTTTCGTTTTCATTATTCAGTCTTGAGAGAATGTTCAAAATGTTCATTGGTTGAGGGATTTTGTACCTCATTAAATAAATAAATGACTCATCTTTGAGTGAGTGTTGAGATTACTGAATTGAAATATGATGAATAATTCCTGGAGATGGGGAGATTCTATCACTCCAATTTTGTGAAGACGATACTTGAACAAGAAGTGTCCAATTCTGATCCTTGTGAATACCGAAATATAGTCTCATGCTACATCTTGCTGTCTCGATCAATGCACTACTCACTGCAGACTTGTTAAAACACTCATCCCAAAGACCTTAGTATCTAACTTCGTTACTAAGGTCTTTGCTCATACTATGTGACATTGTTTCTAATATGAAATATAGGTTTCCATGCATCCACTCAGTCACTACAATAATAAATAGTGTGACTTTAATTGTTGAATACATTCTCGGAATGAATCCATTGGAATACCCGGCACCTCCACCGTCATATTCAGGCTTTTATTTGATTCACTATATTACAATATACAATTATATTCCACATACACTACATTATTAATTTCATTATATCTCCTCACACAAAACAAGATCATCGAGTTCTTTCTATATTTTGACTTTGATAAACAACTATATAGTTATAGAAGTATCTGTTTAAGCCATGCGATGGAGTTAGAGGCCGGACATATCATTCTGAACTTTGGAATTGGATGAATGTGCTTATAACTCTAGTGTATCCCGAGAAGATTTGAAGAAAAAGAAACCCCTCTCCTCACCATGATTATATCATGTTATTATGGTAAAAACAACATGAATATGGATATAACATCAGTACATGAATATAAATATAACTAATATGATGAATTTACCATGAGTTTAGTAGAATAACAGAGTCACTGTTCTCTCAATCAGAGTTATGGAGTATGGACATTCATTTGTTGTGATTGAAAATATATCATTTTCTAAGTGCTTCCAAAAATACTTGCAGAAAGCGAAGCTTTTTCACGTGGTTTATGAAACAGTTTTTTAAGCAATGATTGATATAAATATACATATATATATATATATATATATATATATATATATATATATATATATATATATATATATATACATATATATATATATATATATATGTATATATATATATATATATATATATATATATATATATATATATATATATATATATATATATATATATATACTTATTCATATATATATATATATATATATAAATATATATATATATATATATATATATATATATATATATATGTATATATATCTATATATATATATATATATATATATATATATATATATATATATATATATATATTCACTGCGTGTGATGAAAATTTCACACTGAATAATTATCGGGATATCTGAAGAACAAGACTACTGGTTTGAGGGTACAGTTATTTATTATAATTTACCTGACAAATTGAAAATACGAAAGAGTATGAAGGTGTTCAAACAACTGAAAGATTCCATCATTACCGAACTAGTTTACATAGCATGAAAGATTTTGATGTATAATGACTTAGTTTCACTTTTGATAACAGTGTTTGTTAATTTCATCCTATGTTTTAGATGTTTCGTTTTGTTTTTTTCGTTTTTGTTTTTTTCGTTTTACTATAATCCAGATCATTCATGTATATGTTTCTATACATTGTATAGAACATACTATAATTATGTGAATTGAATTGTCATTTATTTTTAATTCCTTTATATGGAAATTCTTGTGGATTAATAAAGGAATCTAATCTAATCCAATCTAATCTAACGATTCATTTATATATTCGAATTCAATCGGGAGGCCACAACGAATGACAAAACCCCTGCAAGTTGATCGCCACTGTCTTATATATCGATGTGTCGTGTTTGTGTACGCTTGTATTGTTCTCTTCCATCTTCGATTTGTCTCAAACTTCTCTTTTCATGGTTGATATATCTGATAATGTCTCTCAACATAAGTTTCGGTCAACGCTATAAATCACGTGGCGTCACACAAACTTGTTCTCTCTTTTGTTCGGCAAACTTTGTCTCCTTTATTATTTGTTCATTATTTACTTGGACTGCTATACTTTATTGATATCCGAGACTCCCATTATTGACTTCCGTCCCGAGGAGAAATAAACAGTTTCGTGTCGGTAAAATGGTAAATAACAATTTGTTGACGTGCCGATAAAACAGTATTCAGTCGTGGACTGACATAGTTTATGACCTAGATTATACTTTCATTATGATATACAAAGAAATGTATATTACAATATAGTAGATTCATTCGATGGTTAGAGTGTATAAGAACAGATTGTGCTTTAAAGGACAAGAGGGATCAAGATAAAATGAATATAGACATGGCCAACAAAGGGGTTATCTGGAATGGTGGGAATAAGCGAGGAATCGTTGTAGTTGTGATTCATAATCACTGTGATATATTCCATGAATAAGATTTCAATCATAGCGAACAGTGATAATTGAAACAGGTGGAAGTAGATCAGTGCCATCGCGCATGCTCAATGTGAGTTAGTTACTAGAAGGTGATGGCAGATCGAACCTCGGTTTATTCTCCGCCACCATTCGTATTTACAGAGGTTGTTCGTGGTTACACTCCATAGCCTGGGGAAGTTGAAGTGTGAGGGTTTTTACCATGTATTCCACGACCACTTCCATTTCACTATCTTCTTCATCACCTGAGAGACCTCCATCTCATAATCTTGTCATCCGACGTCAAATATATAACGTTTTCATCATAGGGAGTAATTAAACCCAATATAAATATGAAGATGATTGACATTGAGCTATTAATTATCTTATTGTTTTTTTACTGTTTTTTGAATTGCTGATTGTGAAAGTCAATATTGCCAAATGTTTATTTTATAGTATCAGTATAGTGAAGCTTTCGTTGCCACTCCGAGAAATAGACGCTACATATACTATACAATTCTCAGTCGGTCAGTCAAAGGCTTTGGTCCAGAACTAGAGCAAGGTAGTGTTTGTGTTCAAGTACTGCGCATATGGTATTAGTGTCTATAAACATCAATTCAACCGTTTTTCGTACACCCATCAAACTCAGATATCAGTGGAGTCATTGAATAAACCAGAAATGAAGACATATTATGAGTTGAAATTATTTTCAATGGTCTCTCAAGATCACACAGGAGTAGGTTCTGAAAAATTGTATCATTTTGATAATAACTTTGTAAAAGTATGAGATATCAGAATTATGATGAGAGAGGAACAAAGATCTCCTTATCACACTCTCACATGATTATTGTTATTGAATCTGAAAATCGTCACAGGTAAAATGTATACAACAAATTTCTGGCTGTATACTTGTGAAAATTATGCATCAAGATTTAACTAATTATTATTTATACCGTCTTGCAGATATGGAAAATATATGGGTTCCTCTCGTATTGCAACTTTGTCATCTTATACTGTTACTGGTATGTGAGCTTAATTTCAAATGTCATTAATATATGTAAACTCGTATAATTGATAACAAAATCATTTGCTAAATAAACAAATTACAATCCACTACCAATGAACTGATATTTTGCTGAACCGATTCCTTGGCACTATCAACACGAGCGTATTCGGCTTCTCACAAGATTATTAAAATGTCTGATGATAAGAACCATATCAATACAGCTAATTGAACATTATAGATGGGCGTGACTTATACGAAGCAGGGGAAATTTTAGATACCTTGATTGGTTATTTCCTATTTCTCCCGCTTCACTGTCCACTTGATTGATTTTTGTATTTTGTGACATCACGAGGGCGGACGATCTACAATGGTCAATTGAGGAGCTAAATAATGACATCAAAAATGACATCAAGAAGTGACGTCACTTCAGAACGAGCCTAATAGACGCGTGTTACTCATTTTATTAACTGAACGTGCTGTTGAATTATTTTCGAGCTTCAGTTACTGAATGATAGGAGCGAAGATTTAATTTCACTCTTCTTGAGAAAACGAAAGTATTTTCTTCTATTTCTTTTCGCACTCTACAGATTGGACGAAAGTATAACGTTTTATGAATCTTGGCATACATCATATGTCATCAGATAACTCGATACTGTGAAGTTTTGAAGCAAAATCGTCCGTGCCAATTCTAAGAAGCATTATTTTTTGTAAGTTTGAAAATCTTCATGAGAATAATTCGAAGGGAAGAATATAAAAAAAAACTTTTCTCGAACATGTTCGAACTCTCAAAGAATTCAAGCACAAGAATATTATTCAAAACATCAACATTACTGTTAACATTATTCACAGGCTATTCCAAAGTTTCAAACAAGTTGGTTCCGCCATCTCAGAGGACAAATTAAACTGTAATTTTTCTCATCAAAATTAGCTTAATCGATCAATTGAAGGCGTTAAAAGCTATCTAGAATACAATATGTGAAACGAAAATACTAAAAATTAAAATCGGCCATGAGTAAAACAGGAATGCAGTGACACAATAGTTTTAAAATCATCGTGTTCATATCGTTTTCCATTCCATTCCATATAAATATACTACATCACTCATCTTACAACACATATGCTGTGTTTTTAAAGTTATGATCAATTGTTATTGTTCAACAGATGGTTTACCTGTACATGACATGACATAATGATTCGAAATTAAAATGGAATTAAATTTATGATGACATCAATCCTACTGTCACGCAAATGAAAAGAAGCCAATACCAGATAACAATTGTAATTACCTGGAGTGACCCATTTTAGTGATCCATAATCTCTCTGTCACCGCAACACATTAATTACATACGTCAAGTTTCACGTCAACTTAATTAATAACTGATTAAGAACTGTCAGTTATGACTAAACGATTCATGACGTAATGACTGGAGTATAATACAAGGCAATGGTACAGCATTACAGCACAGCATGGTTACGAGCAAAAACAATATATTGACATTATCTGAGGAAGAACTGCTGTGATGTAGTATATTTGGACATGAAATGAATAATTCATGATGAAGCTTCAGTGGGGGAATACAAGATGCGATTAAAAAACTTGATATTACTATATAATTATAACTCAATTATTATCCAGTAGCTGAGAATTGTTTCCGTATTATTTTTAATTTATATTTTATATTAATATCATACAAATTCTAAGACAGCCCACATACAAGACATTGTTCTCTGCGTTTTTTCATTTTGGGTCATAGAATCAAATTTTGTTTGATGTTCAAAGAGATCAAAGATGACTTGAGAGGAAAACCAATATTCAATATCTGAGATATTTCAACCGGAAACTAATAATCTCAGACCTGAATCATTAATTAATTTTTATTTATGGAGATTTTAAAAATAATGAACATACTTTTCACGTGAGTATAAATATCTTTGATCATTTCATTTTGAATAATCCTATCTTTTATTCATAGCCTTAATTGGGGAACAATGATTTTGTATCAACTTTCGATTTTATTGAAAAAAATATATTAATGACTCTCCGTCCATCATCACAGCGCTATTCATGACGTTGTTCAATCATTGATCAGAAAAGTCGGAATATCAAGAACAAAACACCAAGTTTATTGAATATATCATTCTCTTATTAGTTTGAGTTCTATCATAATAAACTTTCAGAATACATTATTTTGTGCTCATCCTTTGGGGAAACTATTGTTAAATTGTGTCAAATACTAAATGAACACCACGCTTCAGAGCAGCCACAACTATAACTCTAAGTATCTTAGGTGTTGCCCGCTAAATCACTGGAAATCCCACGAGAAATTGTCAGTCCGAAGACCTTATCCCCAACAGAGTTGACGGAGAAATTTGTATTTACAACCTACCAACAACTCTATACCAACTACAAACAACAAAATTCCCTAGTGCAAACACTCCAGGTCCCTCTGTATATACGATAACTTTCTTCATACTCTATTGATACGATAGTCAGGTAGGTTGGTAGTCGTGATTCATTATTTAGATGATGTCATCCGTGCGGTATGGTGATAAATTATTGTGAGGTTGGTAGAGATTGAACAAAGTGGATCCCAGACGAATAAGTGACAGGACATATAGTAAGAGCATTGGTTTAATTCATCTGGTTCAATAAGATATCAGTTGATAACACTGATATTGTTCTTAAGTGCCTATTCTGCATTAATGTAAATTCAGGAGAACGGTATCAAGGAATGTGGGGAGATTCAAATGGGACTTGATGCTATCCATCTAATATCTTTGAAATGTGAATCGAAAAATGTTGTGGGCTTTTGAACATATTTGAGATATCTCATGCCTATTGGGTAATATGGTTAAGGTAATGAACATACATTGCTTCCAACAGTTATTTAGTTATCCACGTTCCATACAGTTGGATGGAAATGTATATCATATTAGTGATGCGTTTATAGTTTTACGAACAAATATGAATGGATGATTTCAGAGTGATAATTTACTGATTGTTATGATATAATCGACTTACTGATCAACTGTAACTTTTCAATTAACAACGAAACTTGATAGAAAATCATTGTTTCCCGATCGAGGCTGTGAATGAGATGTATCATCACACGTGGTCTTAAAACCTATTTGAAGAGGGGAAGAGTATTTTTAAGTGAAGAAGATATATTTTGATGCATTTCATAAGAAAATTCAGTTTCTAAAAGCAAAGTTTCAACAATAAAATCATTGTAATTGAGATTCACGTCGTCAGAAAATTGAGAAAATAACAAGAATAAGTTTGTGAAATAATACACATGAAGTGTAAAATAAATTTTATTTCAACAAAAATATCACGAAATATCTAATCGTTTGCTCCAAAAAATGACCCAAAAAATCAATTATCAGTATAATATAGATAAGATTTGTGGAAATGTCAATCAGACTTCACAGAATATTCACTAAGAACAAATAATTGATACATTTATGCATGACGAGGTTAAATATGTCTGTATAAATGCCAAAAAAAATTATTTTCACTATAAAATCAACTTTTCCAACTGACGGTCCGTGAAGAATATACATTAATCGAAAATTCCGTGAAGAAAGATATAGAGTTCTTTGCTTTCGCACATATAAAAATTCTGATACAAGTTTTCATGTGTGGAAACAAAGTTGAAAAATATTTTCCCGAAGATAAAAGTCCCGAAACTTTCTCACCAACCTCTAAATTTATCACGCGATTTATTAATACAATTCAGTACTCTTGCATATTTCAGGCCATACACAACGTCATATTACCATATAGCTCGTGTAGTACCAACCTCACAGCAGCATAAAACTTGGTTGGAAAAAAAGAGTCGTGTATAATTGATGTATGACAACGCGTGGTGCGGCGAGGCATTAAAACTGTTCGTAAAGGACTGACACGAACCTCGTCGTGCATTACACGTCAATCCGCTGTGTGACATTCACGGACAGAATGGAACTGGAGGACACTGTGTTCGGACAATTGGAACAGACACGTTGAGTTCATTTAGAATTCTGTAAATTCAACCTCTTTCATTCTTTTTTTAAATCGAATTCTATAAATTCAACCTTTTTCATAGCAGAAATTGTTCACTTTTTTTCTCTGGGACAAGAAAGTGTTCGAAACATTGAGGCGTATAATTCATGCTGAATCAGAGACTTTGGATCAATCTGTTGGTGAGAAAATGAAGTCAAAAATAAGTTAATAATTTTGTTACATTTTTATGAAAATGATCCATTATTGGTTTATGTAGGCAATTGGAACAGACAAGTTGAGTTCATATCAAATTCTGTAAATTCAACCTTTTTCATGCAGACATTTTTTTTTTCTGGGACAAAAAAGTGTTCGGAACATTGATTCATGCTAACTAAATCAAAGACTTTGGATCAATCTGTTGGTGGAAAAATGAAGTCAAAAATTAGGTAATAATTTGGTTACATTTTCATGAAAATGCTCCACAATTGGTTGAGGTAGACAGTTGGAACAGACAAGCTTATATGTTATCGTTTTCTGTTAATTCAACCTTTCCATAAGGATTTTTTTTATGGAACGGAGCGTTTGAAACATTGAGACGTATAACATGTGTATTTCAGAGACTTCGGATCAATCTGATGATTAAGAAATACCAATTATATCACATCAGTATATTATGGTAGGAATAGTTCATTATTGCTTGATATGCCAAAACTATTAATTAGGTTCCAACCACGTGAACAGCTAATTCACTGAATTTTCCGATAAATCAGCTGTTCAATTTGATAGACAGTTCATTTCAAGTTATTGTACGACTTGGAATTATCATTGAAATGAGATATCTACAAATTCGGTGGAGGTGCCGGGTATTATTTTCAGGCCAATGTTAAAAACAGCGGTTAAGACTGAATTAGAGTTGAACCGACTGATAAATCATCTTTGTAATCACAAAATTTCTCGAAATTACTCAAATATTTGTATTTGATAAAAAAATCGGTATAATTCCGAATGTTCAATTTGAACAAAATATTCGAATCAAATCAAACAAATTGATGTATGGATAAAGGTTCATTGAGAAGAAAAGTGGAGATCAACAGAGAATATTAGAGAATATTGGATTACTATTTCCATCAGAACAATGAAGCTCACATTCGAAACATAGATGATGATTATTATATGTATATCTTAATTACTTCTGAAAACAGTAGACGACACATTATTGTGATTCAGTGTAGTTTTCCATTATTAGTAACACATTCTTCAATTATTCATTGACAAAATAAGTTATTCCTTCAGTAAATATATCAAACAAAACATAAAATTGTACTTTGTCCTTTTGGTACACAACCGCCCCATCACACAATACCCACAATAGGCACGCACACATCGTCCGAATGTTGAACCCACTCTTCACTCATACCATGTCACTCGTCAGTACACCGTGTGACGCGCTGTGTACTGGTGTAAATAATTCAACACTGCGTATATTCCTCTGGAGGACCTCCACTCCCACCCCCACACACCTCCCCCACCCCCACTGAGCGTGGGCACGGATTCACCCGCGGCATGGTGGGGGTGGGGCATGGGGATTCCCATTGGTACAGTAAATAAAAGGTGATATAAAGACTATTCTAGACGAGGTTTGTGATGTTATTATATATGTGTATCCATGTGAGATGGTTTGAGGAGCTAACCTGATACATGCCTTCATTACCACTTCAGGGTCATAAGCACGATATCAGAATGAAAAATACTATTTCTGACAAATGATCATATTTTGATTGAGTTGTTTCGACACTACGATACCGTCATGAATTGTCCATCAACTAGAACTTGAAAATGGTGAAATTGTCAATCTGATATATTTTGGTCATTATATTTCATATCTTCGAATTTTTATATTTTTTCATACCGATTTTTTGACATGAGAAATGCCATCCTTGAAAACCATTTCCAGTCTAAATGAATGTGCTCTGATTCTTCAGCTGAATGTAGACCTAGAATTAATATTATTACCGTAATAATTGTCAACATATCAAATTTTTTTGAAGGAATTTTGATGTTGAAATAACCACAGTTGATGACAGCCATCGTTATGCTAGACCAAACAATTTTCATATACACATATCAAAATTTAGATACTGAAAAAACATCTCACCAAAAGTTCATCCAACAATGTGACAGCGATTGCCTACTTATTCTTAGTCAGCTTCTGCCGAATCATACGCCTACTCATTTCACAAATCGGCAATGAAGCCTTCCGGAATTATCAAAAGCAGCTGACACATGAATAACACTTGATTGAAAGTTTGGCTTCCGTACCGATGGAGAGGCAACAGCGTATCAGAGCTGTGCAGCCAGCTATATAAACCAAAATTCAGATATGTGTTGTTACTGCGGTACAAATTAAACGAATTTCTTCCATATTTCACTGAACATCTGACGTTTCGTAGGCCTATCAATTATATACTTTTTGATCTTTCACATCTCATACAGAAAAACTTGTTCTCCAAAATTTCCCATGGCGTATTTCCCATGACGTGTGCAATGCAGTCTTCTTTGTGGAACGTATTTCGCACAAATCGGAAAGAAGCAGTAAATTACTCATTCAAGTAAACGTCGAAGACGTTTTATTCGACGATAATTCGACGACAATTCAATCAAGATTAGTTAGTGCTTATGAAATAAATCAATATTATCGTGTGAACATAAAGTATTATTCGGTCTTTGGTGTATATTTTTTATCATTCAACCATCGTAATCAAGTGTGGAACAAGAAAATGTGCAAAAAAGAAGTTCACAGAAGTATAGCTAGTGAAAAGTTGAACGGAAGAAGCTTTTTCGTATATTGCAAATATTCTCAAGTTTCGAAATGATCTGAAGGATTATCATAATATTACAACCAACACATAAAGTTGGAGGAGAAGACGCTAAAGTTATTGGAATATTTTATGTCACATCGCTCACTAAAGAAATGTAATAAAATATCGTGCCTTCTTATATGAAATATATATATTTTTTCCATACCTTTTTCAACCTATTTTCCACTCTCTTGAACATGACTGGGCCCACACACACAGTTTTTTTATTGAGCTTATATTGTCTTCAAATTGTATTTTCATCGCATCAAAATGTAAGCAATAATCTTGACGAGGGTAGCCTTGAACGTTCATGTCGGCAAATATGAGTGAATTGCGAGCTAACATCTCGAATTTACTGAAGATATATCATAAGTCGGGAATATGAAAGGGAATGAACAAGGCACACGGTCAGTTTCACAGACGTTACTATTTCAAGAGTTTCAAGGTCCTCATATATATGTATATGATTGGATAATATTATCAATTTTGAATAATTCATCATTCATGGTTTTAGTCGGTAAGAATCCGACACTCCCCGCAATTCAACCTGCGGGGGTCTATGCAAGATTTCCCCTCCTCACAAAAAAAAAATAGTATCAAGTACATTCATACAAATGAATATTTATGAAACTGTTAAGCCAGCATCATATTTTTATATTTCAAGATTCCGTTACTGAACTCATCATGCCTATTTTTTTACTCAATTAAACTATCTTTTCACTGTCAATTACATGATTAATTGTTAATGTGATAAATAATCTTCACTTAATGAAATCATTTAGTATTTTTGTTTAAAAACAGATGAATAATTAATGATGATGAACAAAATAGTTCGGAAAAATGATCTCAGGATCTATCTCAAGGAAATAATCTTTTCATTGGAATTGTTAAATGGAATATCATCAGTTTGGCTGACAATATTTTTCAAATCGCATTCTCTATAGCACATAGCTCAAGCACTACAAGATGGTAAATATAGTTATCTGCCACTGGTGGCCATATTTGAGAGCTTAGTTTCCACCAACTTCTCAAGACAAGAACAACTCGAACTTATGTGCGAAAATTTAAACAGTTCGAATCTACTGATCAGAATAAATTTTGCCCTGACCGTCATTCATGTGTTAGGAAGATGGATATAATCAACATTGTATGAATTGCAACATAAAGTTGAAAGTTGAAACACATTTTGTATTCTAATTTTCCATTCTGCATCGCAACAATGAGCATTTGATAATAAAAATTGAAGTTCAAGAACTGAGGTCATGAGAATTAATTGAGCGTGAAAGCATTAACGATCAGCAGATCTCAGAGACCTCTCAATTCATTGCCTCAACAATTCATTTCATTCAATATTATTTCTTTGCCTTGCATATTAATTTCAAATACAATTGTATATGTTTAGGGAAATGAATATCTCATCCACGATTTCGGTGAACCCCACATCAGGAAAAATAATACGAAAGTAATGAAGTGCAATCTCAAAACTGGACTTATATATGCCGGCACTCACTTCTATAATTCACTATCATACACCTCTTGCACTCAAAACTAATAGAACGTATTCATTCAAATCAAGACTTGGAAAAACATCAAATTGATAAATGTTATTACAGTGTGAGAGAGTTTCTAGATGATTGAATAATTAACTGTATTACCAACACATCCACTATTTGTTGTTGTTGTTATTGCTGTCCACTGTTTTTATTGTATATGATGTGTACCTATTTGTATCTAAAATTGTTTATCATCACTTGTATTTAATTACATACTACATTGACACGCCTAATACCGTCATAAGATCAATTTGCACCAATAAAACATATTCCATTCTATTATATTACATTAATATTTGATTCTGAGAGAATTAAAATTTGAATCTTTCAAACGATACTTGCATACACGAAATGACAATATGGAATTGTGAGATCGGAATTCGAAACTATATATCACTGATACTCTGGGATTCACCAGTTTTTTACTTAATTAAATGGGATTCCTATCCTAGCACTCGCTCTGAAAATAAATAGGATTCCAAAATCAACATGAGCGTAGCAATATAACGGCGATATTCTGGTTTATACTAGGAAAACGAAACACATACTCTGTTGGACGAGCAATATGAGCATATCCATATGAAATGTGGTGATAAGCTATGCACATTGAGTTCCAAACAATTGTCAGTGCCTCACTGTTTTATTCATCACTCATTTCAATTCTTTCCAATGAATTGTTGACACTCATTGCTCAGATTCTTGATAGTTTTCTCGATGGATTTGATTGATATATACAAATTACATCCTGATTTTTCTCACCAAAACGACTGATTATATTCATGTGAAAATTTGTGATAGTGTGAATCATTGCTAAAATAAAATTAAGTTGAAATTTTGACTCATTCGGAAGAAATATTCTTCCGAGTTTTTTCCACTGGGGTTTTTGAAAACTTCGGAATGGATTTTCCCAGAAGTGGTTCAACTGATTACGCCTCAAAATTATCATACTGTATCGAATAAGATGAGAAACTTGTATCCCAAGTTTCAGCAGAATTTGTACTCTCGTTTGACCAGGTGGAGCGTGAAAATAAAAAAACGAGTACCAAATTAAAACCTCGCTTTACTCATCCAATCATGTTGGTAGACGTGATACTCTTTCCCGGGTACAATCAATCTGGTGTCCACATTCACTTTCGTTCACGTGACATGTTTGGTTCATCCAACTGGATCGTTTTCCTTGTTTACTGTAATAACTCTTCGCATAGCTTCTATTATTTGGTTGAAGCAAATTGCCATATTTGTCGTTCAGTTTGCAAACACATCCAATTTAGTGAAATTTGTTTCCGTCGAGTCGTTTATGACGGAGCGATTGCCTTCCAGCTTGCGTCCCGACGTCGCTGTGTATAGTGTTTATATGTCGAAACAGGAGTTCCTGGATTTCCCCTAGGTATTGCACACACTTTGTTGGTTTGCCTATCCAACAAACGCTACATGCTGGAGGGGTTTGTGGGTAAGCAATACAGCAATGCCAATCTGTTGGCTGCATATCTCCTACGCTGTTATGGTAGAGTAGATTAGAGATTGAAATTTCAAAAAATAAGAATGGAAAGTGGATTGACATTTTGTGTGAGGAAGAAAATTCATTTTTTCAACGTTTCATTTTTTTTCTGGAATATCAATCAACATAGAGGATTTGACATGAAGCAATTGTTTCCCAATATAAGCTGCGACACAGTGGGACTGTTTGGACGGGGCAACACAAGGACGATCTCACTACCTCGAGGTAAATAATTGATCATAATGCAATCTACTTGACAAATAGGATATATTGAACTAACGGCTCAAGGGACAATGAATAATTCGCACATATGCGTGGAGGTAATGTGATTTCTCTGACCATTAAATTGATTTTCATCTTTCTTCTCTATCTTTCTCTCTCTCATCTTCTCTCCTTACAAGTCTTTTTTTATACTTATCTACATTTATTCTTGACCTGTGTTTGAAAGAATGAATATTCTACTTTCTCTTTGATTCCAGAGGTATTTTTTATTTCTCTTTTTTTTCATTTTCTCTTTTCTTTGAGATTTTCTCTAATTTCAATATTTATTTGTGATGTTTAATCTTATAGTGATGTATGTTTGGTGACATTTCATTTATAAATGAGTTACACCTCTTATTGACCACGATATTTTAACTCTGACTGTTTCAACTTCCTAATTTGACTATCTATATTAATTAGATTTCAACCTTACTTTCATTATGTATTATGTGAGACATGGTATTTCCAAATCGGATGAAAATAAATGAGCGGATAAATTAATCTCTATATATTCACTCCATTCCATTATTTACCGTTTCATTTCCAATGAAACTCATCTTCGGACCCAACAATCAATGAATATCATACAAATAATATAGAATCAGAATTATTTTTGAAAAACATCCAATTCTTGTCATAATACCGATATTTTAGAATATCACCAAGGAAATTGTGAATACTTGATCATACTTTCAGGCTCATCCAGTCCAATGTTTGATACCTGGTTTATGATCGAGTGTATATTTTCCCCATGACCTGTGATTGGTCAGATAACAAATGACAAGCTCCTCTTCTGCTGTGATCTCACGCACACGCACACACTCACACACACACACACACACACGAGCTAACCCCGGATCAGCTCCTCCAGCCAAGTACAGGGAATATTGTGGCCAGAATTTCCAATGTGATAAGAAACGTTATTTGACAGTGTAATAAGCTCTGATGGTACTAATGAGTAAATAAGCTGGGCACAGATCGTTTGACACGAGATTACCAATAACTAAGCATACTCATCTATATGCACAAAACAACATGTCCGCTCGAAATAGGTCGTCCGCACTTCGGGTGTTTCATAAACGAGCGTATATTGGATATATTAGAGAATTTGAAGTTTAGACTGATGAATCGGTTTTTATGCATGGTTTTCAAGATTTTTTAAATCATTTGTATTTCATAGTGATTTTATGAATATTTTTCTCGAATGAATTTGATCCTCAGAATAATTGTTCTGATTCATACTTTTATTCACGGTATTACAAAATTATTGGAATATACGATCCATCCTCATTGGTGAACACTGACCAAGCACCTAAGTCCTGTCATGAGTGATCATTCTAATCTAATGTAGAATCTCAGATTGTCCGTTAATATATATATATATATATATATATATATATATATATGTATATATATATATATATATATATATATATATACATATACTCATCTATATGCACAAAACAACATGTCCGCTCGAAATAGGTCGTCCGCACTTCGGGTGTTTCATACACGAGCGTATATTGGATATATTAGAGAATTTGAAGTTTAGACTGATGAATCGGTTTTTATGCATGGTTTTCAAGATTTTTTCAATCATTTGTATTTCATAGTGATTTTATGAATATTTTTCTCGAATGAATTTAATCCTCAGAATTTTTGTTCTGATTCATACTTTTATTTACGGTATTACACAATCATTGGAATATACTATCTATTCTCATTGGTGAACACTGACCAAGCACCTAATTCCTGTCATGAGTGATCATTCCAATCTAATGTAGAATCTCAGATTTTCCGTTAATATATATATATATATATATATATATATATATATATATATATATATATGTATATATATATATATATATATATATATATATATATATATATATATATATATATATATATATATATATAAGCGCCAATGTATGTGATATACTTGTAGCCAGTGAAGAAAGGTTTTACACCAACTTGATCATTCTGAAAACTAACTTTGGTAGTTACAAAATATCGATGCATCTTTGGGGTTCATACGATTTTGACAGATTCAACGTTTCTCGTAAAAATGCTCAACTCGAGTTTGATGTGCATTCAAAAGTTTGGTTGTGGGTTGAAAAGTGGAAAGGGAATAATATTGAAGAGTTTGTAGAATTTCAGAGTTTCAGAGTTTTTCATTTCATAATTTGGACAAAATATAGTTACATCAGACATTTTGATCAAGTAAATTGAGAAAACCGTGAAATTATAGGAAAATCAGGATTTTCAATATTGATAAGCAATATTGAACTTGAAAATGTGCGTTTGTAATTTATTTCTATACTATTATCCAGTAACTGGGTATCAAGCGATGAAAACCATCGAATTGGGCACATATTGATTCAATATGATGAAATGATCATCCATCATGATTCTCCATGATGAAATTATTCTTCAAAATTGGATTGAACATATCTAATTGTGAGGGTATTACTTATTCATTGTATTTTACCGCAGATCCATAGTTTCTGTAGTTTTCGATATATATGTGGCGAAAGTGCACCCTGTGAATCTGTCTGCGATGCGGGCTCTCAACCTAGTGAAAAGCCTTGAAAATGTCATAGCCATACACATGTACAGGTTTCATTCATGTTGAATATGTTGGTAGACGACCGTCTTCCATCATAGACGCGAGTCTATTTGGTGAAATGGTATTACTGAATGAAATTACTCACTTTCCAATATAACGATGAAATGTGGCTTGAAGATACGACAGTTTGCTTTACAGTATAATCATTTGCGACAGTCGCAATGTGGAGGAATGATATCTCCCAGGTTCAGAATATGAACACAATGTACTCTGGAAGTTGTAGTTATCGATATCACTCTCTCTTTCTCTCCTCCTTCTTTTCCCTCCTCACTCGCCCCCCCCCCTTGTTCCATTGACTTTCTGTCTCTATTTATTCATCTTTTTTTATGCTGTCTCTCGCTTTCGTTTTTCGAACAAATTTACCAAAATTTTATTACTCAATCATCACATAAAGTCTGAGTTATTTCAATAGATTCACTTTCACCTGCAGAAGTCATCTTTATTTGCATTGACTGGAATCGAGAAGACTCAATCACCTGCCTCAGTTGATGAAAGAGTAGCTATTCATGATGATGCGTGATTTATAATCATGACATTTAGGTTCTGCATTCAAATCAATGAATAATTGAAACATTGCTTCAGCATTTGCATCTGTAGGCATTATTCTCGGTCAAATCTTCATAATTTATAAAATTTCTTGAGAACAACTTCTCATCTCATTCTGTACTGAAAATATTAATAGAATTTGGATCTATCATGGAAAAGATATCATTGGAAATGATAATAGATTAATAATTTCTCTGATGATAATTTTCACATCTTCAGAAGATGATCGGCGATTTTTCACTCGATTGAAATGATTCGCTCATAACAATGGAACTTTAAAACACAGTATCCTACAGGATGAAATCTGGAAGTGATTGAATTGGATTTGTTTCGTGGTTGAATTCATGTCTGAACGTGTTTAATAGGTTGGCGGAACAAATATCATGTAATTTAAAAAAAGATGTATTGAAATTCCCTTAATTTCAATTCCAATATTGAGTCATCACGATTTTAAATATGTTGACGTTATTTTTGAGAAGTGTTATCAACCAATTTCATGCGAAAATTGAGTCGAGTTGGAGAGCTTTGAATTATCATTCATTTTCAATGGATGGGGTTTCCTCATCGCCAGTTAGATTGTGTATGGGTTTTATTGGTTTGATTGATTTCGTTAAAGTTGATTTTTCAGAATAATCATGATTTTATGAAATCATTCATAAATATGATCCTGATTCTGTTTGTTCTTGAATGAAATCAAAACGAACAGCCCGAAAAATTGTACACACTTGAAAATTCAGCTATATCTGATGAATTCTAAAAATCTTTATTCAGATAAATAACTATGCCCCATTATATATCATACAACCCCGGTTGTTTCTCACTCTCTTCCCATGTAAATGTATGCATAATGTATAAATACACACAAGAATGTCGGAAGTTTTAATGAAGAAAAGAATATATAAATTACTTTTTTCACAAACAGAAAAGAATACAAGTATCCTTTGAAAAATATTTGAAATGATGAAGAGCTTGCAAGTAGCTGAGACGACGTTATTTATTTTTAAATGCCAGAGGAAAGAACTTATCTTACTTAAAAACTATACTCGGAACGACTAAAAAATGTTTTCATGTACTTTTGTAATGCCAACGCATACTTTTCAAGATTTTGAGCACAACGTATATCCAACTTGATTATTTAGAAAATAAAAACGTAGACGAGCTGCACGATCTTAGCATGTTAACAGCAGTATCGAAATATTAACAACTAGTAGGGGTATAGTTCGGACAAACTTCATTTCTCTCCTTCAACTCAACTTTTTAAAGGCAACATTTCTCCTTCTCTTCCCTTCCCTTTCCACTCCTTACTCTTTTAATTAAGTTTTGACAGGCAATCTAGCTTGTGGCGAGGTAAATTAAGAAGTGTGAACAGGAGAATGTTCTAAAGAAGATAGCTTGGATGTCGTCGAAAGGAAAAGCCATTTTCCGATAAGTCTTTTAGTGTACTAGAAGACGGGACGAGGGTGAGAAAGGGGCAGGGTGATGATCCCCAGGCGTTTATTGACATCCCCTAAGTGTTTTCAGCAGTTATGCAATCTGCTCCACTCGTAAGCACAACATGAATGCCTATATATCCGAGAGCCAAAGCGTATATGTTATTTTCAAGTATTTCGAATCCGATAATATCGAAATTTGGCTGAAGAGGGCATATAAATATCATATCGCTTCACACTATTTACCTTATTTTCTGTCAAGAAGAGAGGTACAACACAATAAAATTCCATAATTGAGATACGCCACGCGCATAATGAATAATTCAGCTTCAAGACAGACTATTTTTTATTATTGTAAAGCCTTCACATCAATGCCTATACATGTATTTAGGAATTTGCATGGTAAATTAGGTATGGATTTGGGTTGGGGAAGGGGCGTGAAAGAAAAAATAGGACGCTACTCGACTCGAGAGCGAGTTTCTGGGGTGATTGACTGGCTGCATAATGAGTTGGTTGAAGGACTTGATCAGCAATATGAATATCAGTTGTAAGAATGTCAGAACTTTTCTAATATCAAGATTATAATGAATTTCGAAATAATTCTTCATTATATTCTTTTCTGTTTCCAGCGCTGATTATGAATGGCGTCTAATAATTCATCAAACGCCAATATCACCGTTCCATCTTTCAATATGCATTATACCTTCATCTTGAGGTGGTGAGGTCGCCCTTGTCTAATTGAGAAATAATGATTTTATATCAAGTTTCGATGTTGATGAAAAATATGTAATTGAGCTGTTCTGATTTTTCATGTCAAGGATCACAATAGAAGCATTATTGTATTCTTTCAATTTTTTACTCTTTGAGTTTTTACAGTTATTAAGTTGGTGAAACACTTTTCTTATTGGATGAACATATATTTATGTGTAAGCCCGTGACATGCTGAGAGTATTCTTTCTTTGGCTCCACATTCGGTGACCCTCTCACAGTGCATGGATTTCACAATCACTTATAACAGAAACAAGGGAAGATGTTGGCACAAGTTTTGTTATAAGAAACGAAAACAACCCTGTTCGAGCATTGTAGTTGGTGAGGAAATCTGTGAAATTAGATGAATCCAATGCAATATCGATGATTGAATGTCAAAACTGATTTATTTCTGTATTTGTTTAACCGATAGCATATATCGAACGAATACAATTCATTTTAAATGGAACCAGACACATTAATTCCACGTCATGTGTGATTGTATCTAATGAAGAAAAAGGTAACTTAACAACATAACAAACACAAATATCATCGTTATATATTTTCTCAATTGACCACTGGTGATGGGCGTGGCTAATCACCACGGCAACCTGGATCTATACTTCATGTGAGAATTCAGAGATACTCTGGTAGGTCAATGTAAAATTTCCCACATAACGAAGCCCATTTGATTGGATGTTCTGTTCTGTGACGTTTATGGGCGGGTCAACCACTAGCCGTCAATTGTGATATATATTCGGGTTATTATTATTTTTAGAAAAAGGTTAACGATGAAAAAACGCAACTTTCTCTCAGAACAGTTGAGTGATGAATGTACAGGCATTTATGTGATGATAGTAGTTTTTCATATAATTTTGTTTTATTTCTAATTTTTCCCATATAATTTTGGTTGTCGATTGATATTAGAAAAAAAGGTGAAAAACTATGAATCAGATAACAAGTTTATTAGTTAAATCACTTACAATGATTGAGATCGCTCACAGTATAGAATGAGATTCATCTCCGATGATGACTCGCTAACGGTGAGAAATTCCATTCTCAAACTATTTTTCCAGAGTAACAGTTCTTTCAGGGAATAATTGATGACGAATTCCAAAAAATGAAAAAAAAAATTCTTAGAAGAGGGTGAAAACTTTTTCACAACAGTTAAAAACCTGTCATTGTCTCTTCCAGCCTACGCTTAACAGAAACATAGCCTGTCAGATTAAACCTCACCCCCGTACCCACTAATAACCTTGCTGTTGATAGGATTTCTTATCGAAACATAATCATTATCATCCCACGATTACTTCCCACGTCTTCACTACTTCATAAGTATTCTTGTTAATTCTCACTACGAGGTTTTATGAGAATATTATCGGCGAAACCATAGTTACTTTTCATGTCATGATCGAATTTCAGATCAAGAAGAAAAGTAGGATGAGCTGATAAGTAAAGTCTTATATTGAGTAATATCATGTTCTTTTGTGAACTTTTTTTTTTTTTATTGACAAAAAAATCATAGACATACACATGAATGAATGAAAAGTCACGTGATGTCCACAAAGCCCTATAGAGCTTGACTGTGGATTAAATACAGGAAAATAATAGAAAGAATATTGTGTAATGCGATGGTTGAAGAAAAAGTAACATAACAAGGTCGAATGATTAAAAACTGAATTAACATGTTATAAAATGAACAGAGTGGAGTTAAACAGTGAAGTTGAATAATAAATATGAATATAATAAACAATAAGTGGATAATGCGAATACTCTGAAACACGTTATATACCACACAATTTACAGGTTGTATAGGCATGCACTTTTAAGCTGGATATTTCATGACAATATATCATTTCCACTCACAAATATTTGATGAATTTGACGAAATGGCTCAGAGATTTACCAGTAAATTTAATTGAATAACAAATGTATTCAGCTGTTTGGAAATATGGTTGCGACGAACTGAAATTTGCTTATAGATTAAACGAGAGATACAAGCAGCTGCATTCACCAGTATTAGATTAATCATTGATTTCAGCATTTTATATCATACTTCATATCAGTTTCCATGGGAAAGTAGCATGTGCCATGAGTATGATACGTTTTCCCTCCAAACTTGTGGAATAGATTAATATTTCATTTCTATTAATTAAAAATGTATATTCATGTTGATAAAAGCATTGGATGGAAACATAAACATGAGCATATAAAGTAGCTCACTTTCCGTTATGGAAAAACATGTTCGTCCAACGGTTTTGTGTATCAGGAACACGGAAATTAAGAGATAATCTCTTTAGGTCTGAGCGGAAAAACTGAATGGTCCTTTTGTTTTTAGTTTTCTTGCCTCACATTTTCCGGTCGAGAAACTTTCGTTTGGGTTGTTTTTTAGATAATATGTCATAAACTCTTTAGTAAAATGCTTGGAAGCTGAAAATGCTGAAAATGTATGATCACGAGGTATTTTTGAGAAGATTTCTTGGAAATGTGATGATTCTCGTCTTCATCTCTCGTGAATACAACTATATAATCATTAATGATGAGAAAAGGCATATACAATTGAAATTTCAATCAGAATAGAGCAAATGGCAATAAATTTCAATTTTCACCCAGTTTTATCCGGCATGATTTATGGTTTCGTAATATCTCAGGATTATACCCTATGCAATCAGATTAATACATTATGATAACGCCCCTTGATATATTCAAAACAATGACGATGAAACTATCGTCATTAAGGGCAACATTAACATAAAACTAGTTCGAAACATCCACCAGTAACGTTTTTCTTCTCTTTTCGAAATAAATTATCTTACTTTCTTTCACTGTGTTTTTCTCGAGTTTTAACATTTATATTCTAAACGATGAATACTAAATACCACCATGTTTTTCCTTACTCTAATGACGAGCATTCACCAAGGAGCAAGGCATTATATATTGGTACAAGAAAATACTGTGTTTTTTTCTGGTTTAAAGGTCATTAAAGAGATTTCATCTTAACTGGTATACGGCAATTTACCGCACATAAATCCTTCTAAATACATCTTGTCGCGTCGAGATAATAATGTGGAGAGATTTTTCTAGGGAAGAATACTGTTATACGTGTAGTCACAATGATGCAGGTGCGAACCACACGAGCGCTAGTGGTCTTGAATACGAGGGGACGGTCGACATTCGAATATTTGAATGGAATCGTTCTGTCTTGGCATATCTATATTTAAAACAATCATTCTAACAAAAAAAAAGTTCACGATAATCAATGAACAAATTGTTTTGACAAAATGTTCACACAACTCAACATATTTTGGGTGATAATTTTTTTCAAAATAAGTGATAATCAACATATAGATTCTTATTTTGCTACGATAATGAGTTGGAATACAAAATAATAGCAACGAGTTGGTAACAAGAAAGTTTTTACCGTGTTTGATGAAACTGGGGTTGAATGGAGCACTGAATCTTACCTGCAACAAAGATTTCATACATTAATTTTACATTTCCACCTTCACTTCTTGTTCTTGTTGTTTGCTGCGTGACAGCTGTATATCCTCTGTTTATATTTCGACCGTGAGTGTACTCGGTGTAAAGTTGTGTGTTCAAGTCGCGTTAATATTCATCATACTAAAACACGACGCACTTCCTTCCTCGTGTGTTGGCGAGTCGAAACCCCCGACAGTCAATGCTGATGTTCAGAGAAGACGGTCGTTCGATACCGCCAACTTTCAAGATACGGAGTGTATAATTATAAAGTACTTATATTGTAGTGTTTATTGGCTATCTTCAACAAACATTTCTATGTGCTTAGTACCAACTGTGAAGCAACGAATACTTTACCACATAAATCACTGTTAATGTACAGAGTGCTATAAAATTAGTGTGAATACAGGGCGTTATGTAAATAGTGTATCACTCGGACCGTAACTAATTAAATTGTCGCTAAAAATCATTATCGTTATTTTGTTGATTAGCTGGCAATTACTGGGAACGTTAATTCATGTTTACATAATACGTCATTTCATAATTGCAGTTATTGAATCTACAGTGTATGGTTTGTCGTCACGTTTAGTAATATGTAAAGAGCCGTGATAAGTACGAATGGTGATGATGAACATGAATGAATGGATGAATGAATGAATGAATGAATGCATGCATGAATGAATGAATGAATGCATGCATGAATGAATGAATAATTGAAAGAATGAATGAATGAATAAATGAAAGAATGAATGCATGAATTGATGAATGAATGAATTAATGAATGAATGCATGCATGAATGCATGAATGAATGCATGAATGAATGAATGCATGAATGAATGAATGCATTAATGAATGCATAAATGAATGATGAATCAATGAATTATTGGATGAATAGATGCATGGATGAATGAATGCATGGATGAATGAATGAATGGACGAATGAATGAATGAATGAATGAATTCATGCATGAATGCATGAATGGATGAATGGATGAATGAATGATTAAATGAATGATTGAATGAATGAATGAATGAATGAATGAATGCATGAATGAATGAATTCACGGCGCATCGAAATGTGGTTTTCTGATCAACAAGTATATTCAATTTGATAATTATCTCAATATGACGATATACAAACATATTATCCACCGAGACACGTGGTCGAGTGGTAGCACACTAAACCGTCATTCTGGAGACCGGGGTTCGATTCCCGCCGTGGTCGACCATCCTGTCAGGGTGCATCTTTGTTTTCCTCTGTTGTTCAGGTTGATACTGGGATGGTTCCTTGACGAACAGGCCACGACCGACTCCTTCTCACCATCCGAAACACCTTATGAAATAACATTTCATCTCATCATCCCATCATCTCAATCATCATCTACCGACGCTAATAGATCGTGGCCATCAGTATAGTGCGTCGTTAAAACCCAATATAAAATGAAAAATACAAACATATTTTATGAGAGAAAATAATATTCTGCAATGCATGTATACACTCGTCTATGGATAAACCGGATTCGTTCTCAAATAGCGACATCAAATTTAATTTCCAGGTAGAATAAATTACCGTAGTTAAAACCCCGTCTATAAAATATGATAATAAGCTGTTGGTGAGCTCTAATAAGGCTCTGAGCAACATATTACTATACTTGCTTCTATGGAAGATCAAACTGTTTCACCAACACTGCAGTTATTCTGGCTTTCTCTGCTGGTTTTCCTTTATGATGAGCGCATTTATAAAATAATCTGAATTGAAACAAATATAAATTCAAGTATATTCCCAGCATTAATAATTCTAAGAAGAGTTATAACATAGTTTATAATTTCAATGTTGCATTAAATACATAATTAAAGAAGTGGAGTTAAATTGACTTCATTCATTAGGAAACTTCTATATGTATATCACGTTCAGATACTTCAATCTTTGTCTTCTCTACTCTGTACTGATAGTCATATATCCACTTAATATATCACGTTTTCTAAAAGTCTTGATTTATTCTCTCGACTTACCATAACCACCGCCCTCTTGAGTGTAGAAAACGTGTTCAGCGATATTTATTTAAGATAAATCGTCGTTACACCTTTTGAACTGTTTGAACCGCTTTACACATTTATGAGCGCTAAGAATAACGTGTGAAGCGATGAGAGTACTTTGTGTTCATGTATTATTTTGGTTATAAAAAGTTGTCAATCAAGCCAAAGTCAGTCAAATGTGTCTGAAGTGAGTTAGAGTACCGTATAATGAATGAGGTTTTGTGAACGTCACTTTACTCGTTTAATTATTATTATTATTATTATTATTATTAATTTCTAGTTTCATTATCACATGCTTCAAATAACCTTAAATAACTCAGCTGATTGTGGGGTCGTTGAGCAGAATGGAATATGACAGTTATACTGTGGAAAATGTACCGACATTGGACCAAAATTATTTTTTTACTATTAAAAAAATAATAAAAATGATTTTTTTATTATTATTATTCTTACTGACAGATCATAAAATCGAATATTTGTTCCCAAATCTTATCAAATAAATTAGTTTTGTTGGGAAATGTGGAAACTTGAAAACGAATTTTCATTATGAGATAATTGTGGGATATGAAATTTGTCCACAGTATGATATTAAATTGAAATTCGGTTTTCAAAAATTACCCAAAAGTTGAATTACTTCAAGTGAAGAGGCTATCATCTCTATACATGGTCTTGAATGTAGGCCCAATTCAGAAAATAATTCAGAATCATCTGAATCAGAAGATAAATAACGAAAAACTTGAAATATGAACTCTAGTTTGATTATTTTGCATGTGAAAATCTAGATTCATATATAATTGGTTTCAGTGAGTCATTATTCAGTTTAATAATCAAACTGAATTCTGGATTCTTTCAGAAATATATTTGAATTAAAATAGGAAATTCATCAAAATAACATTGAACTGACAACGCAAACTTATCTTGAGATCTTCATTCGAATAGTTTTTATTTTGGTGTTAGGAACGAAAAAAAAAGCTGTTATGACTTTTTGAATTGTGAATGCTGTACTAGAATTGGAGAGAGAGTGCGGAATCGCAGGTCTGATATTGTTCGATTTTCACTCAAAATGGTGTTTATTAAGCCTGTAGCTTGATTACCATTATTGGATGACGCTACTTTTTTTATGGCTATCATTGTTAAAATATCCGAAAATCACTTGAAAATGGATATGTATTGATCAGGTTAGTTGGTGTTCAAAGATTCAATTCATAATGCCTCACTATTGAGAGCAAAGTCTTGATGTAGAGTCTATGTTTTTCAATCAAGGGTGAGAATAAATTGATGAGACTGTTCAGAAAGTGGTACTTCTGGATTGTTTTAATTCTTCAGAGCCGTATAGGTCATTTTAAATGAGAACAAATGAACCTTCACTATGGTGACCATTCTATCAGTGACCATTGTTTTCCGAATAATTGAATGATTCAAGTCGCCAATGTTGTCATAATGATGAAAAAAAACCCGAATTGATTGGAAATCAGTTAAAAACCAACAAAGCTCAATGAATATGAAAGCAGAGACGTCATGTCAGTGAAACAACACTAATTACTTCTGTTAGAGTCCATGATCTATGTTCACCTGAATAATTGAGGTTGATTATAATTATTGTATCAGCAAAAAATCATGAATAAACATCATTTTCTTGTGACAATATCAAATTTGCGATTTCATACCACACTTTTACCCTGCATATATTGTACATTGGTGAAATTATATGAACAGATGTGGATTATTTAATATTCTTAGATTCAATTTCGAGTGGATTTATAAGTGGCCATCATGCAAGTATAGTGATTCACGAGTCCAGAAAGTGGTACGCCTACCTGATAATGTATTGTTGTGAAGAATAGTGTTTTTTGGTGAGTGTGATTTGTACGTCAATTGATGTTGCGAGTCAAAGCACGGTTTTCACACCGACTAACAGCTCGTCTGAAAGAACCTAGGTATTACGTGACGTCACAGCTACGTGACAAAAATCTAACTAACATAATAAAGTACTTTTTAGGACACGAAAAGACGACAAAGAGTGGTGAGGTGGGGTGTGAGGTTGGGGATGGAAGGGGTTTGAGAGAGGAAACGAATCTATTCGTCATCTTTGAATCGAGCATGCGATAAATTCACAATCTTGCAATCGTTTGACTAAAATAAACGGATGAAAATATACCTGACATGCTTTCTTCATTTTCTGTCTCTTTCACAACACGACTTCTTTAGTAAACATCACTTCTTTTTTTTCATTTTCTTCTTTTTTGATTTTACATCTCTGTTATTCATCCTTTCTCTCTTTTTCTTTCTCTCCATTTCTCTCTCGCTTTTCATCTCTCTTCTATACTCCACTAATAATCACGTCTCAAAAATGACATTTTTATTACCAGGAGTTTGCCGTGATCGATGCGAATGTTTTTTAAGCGATTGGCTGAAGTGTGAAGAGTGTGGGGTGGGAGGGGGAAGGGGAGGGGGGGGGGGGCTGGAAGGTCGGAAGAGGAGAAAAGGGGTAGGTCAAAGTCATCCACAAGAATGACGGATTAATACACCATAAAGACTTCTTCAACTTTCCAAAGATCTTAAAAGTTTTGGCACGAGTTTTTGACGCGAGAAAAACATTCGGAAGGAAATGTTTTTACGGTAATGTACTCTCGAATGCGCTAAATCGTACCTCTGCTTTTATGAAACTTTCTTTCCAAACTATTCATACTAGTTAGATGATTTTATAAATGAGGGTTATTAATTTACATAACGAATACATAATTCATGATTCACATTACGTCAAAGTTAGTTCAGATGGACAAATGTCGATTGAATCGTCATGACTGTCACAATTTACCTTGATTTGTATGACGTATTCGTTTCTCAATTTTGGATTAACGACGCAATAATATATATATATATATTGGCGTGGGATGATTTTTTTAAATTCGAAAACTCTTACAATTGCACATAAATGCGCGGTGGCAAGTTCCCTAACTATACCCCTCTGCCACCGACGCCCTAACCCTCTGACGGAATAACTCTTCTAACGGAATACATTTTTCTGACGAAATAAATTTATGTATACTGATATGGAAAGATGACGAGATCTCCCAATGAGTGATGAAAAGGACAGTGGGAAGGAAGCGGTCGTAGCTTATATTGTATGAACCATTCTGGCATTTGTCTGGGCTACAGTAGAAACACCACGAAAACCATCGGCACATACGCATTCTAATATTTGAACGCCTACCTTAGAATCAAATAATAAAAAGTCGATGTATTCTGGTTATTAGGTACACTGGTATTTACGGAAAAAAGCGTCCAGTGAATAACTGATTCAAATTCAACATTATGTTGGCATAGCTGTGGTATCAGTCATTATAATTTGTCAGGAATAAATCTGCGAGAGCGTAAGTGATAGTAAAATGTAAAATGAAGTAAAATGAGTGATAGGCCTATAGTGTTATAATTGGGCCCATCACTCTACTAATTGATATTTTATATGGAACATAAGTGACACATTGAACCTATATTCAAAAATCCGTGTACCAGAAACATTACCATTCGGAAACGTTGATCATGAGTGAAATCGATCGAATCATTTGTATTCCAGAAGGTAATGGTTCAGATGATTCAAATACTGGTCCTGACATGTTGTAATTCGAACTGAGCACATGCGACATGAAAAACAAGATTCAATCTGAAGAATCTTCAGTTTGTTTGCCTCCATTCACTTCTTTATTCTATCTCGATCACCTCCACCCACTTTACCGATAACTCTGTTCGCTCTACTGTCTCCTGATTGGTTAATCCGGAATGGTAACGTTTTACAATCACCACCTGCTGGCACATTGTAGAATCAATTTATCACGGAAGAAGAAATCATGTTCGGGGAAAATCGAATTGTAAAAAACTAGATATGTGTCAAGAGGGCTGTTCAATTCTGACCTCAGTTGACCTCACTGAATTGACGATAAAATGTCATCTTGAGTTCTGTATTGTTGCAGATAGTGTTCGAATTTGATTCAGGAACCAAGTTTACATCATTATTCAAACAGTATTAGAACATCTGGAGCAATAAGCATGTACTGTTTGGTTCTATTCAACGATCATGTTCTTTCTATTCATTTCATTTATTTTCATTCACAATTTTTCTCAACGACCCCAACAAAAATAGATTGAATGGGAGTACGAATAAGCGGGTGATGGTGAAATGATTGAGTGATGAAAGGTCAAAGTAAGTTCACAAAAACCCATGCCTAATGCGGGACTAGAACCCACGTCCAACGTGACTTATGTGTCTGACACAATGCTCTTTACTTGACTGAGTTTCACTCGACATTGATGTTTTGTTCTTTATAGTGATTAATCCATCCACTGGATGATCATCTGTGTACTAATCAACATTTAACAATACAACAGAAGCTCAACACAAAGATTGGATGTTTTAACACATTGTTCAGCTGTATACTTACTGAACTAAAAACCTTAAGTAAGCAGCGTTTTCATCTACTACGTTCCATGAAGATCATCTTACTCTCATTGGCAGTTGAATTGCATATTGTTTGTAGTAAATATCGCCAACACCGATCTACACTCACTCTATCGGTTGGTGCCGGAAACAAAAGTGAATTGCTTATGTAACGGTGTTACGTCGTCTTGCGTTTATTGCACGATAATATGGTACTAGAAGGAAACGACGTACTTGGCGACGTACTTGGACAAAAGTGAATATAAATCCATTGAGCAGAAGTAACAAGTAATGTTAGGTTTGGGGTTTATTATAGGTGGGAAAGGGGAAAGGTATTGTCGGCTAGGGGGTTGTTAGCTATGGAGGTTTCAAATCGTAATGTTTGAAAAATGTTGAAGAAAAATAGTGAAACTCTTCTGAAATGTCTGGGTGGACTTTGAAGTGAGGAAAGTTGAATGGAATATTTTTATGTATTTGTTTGGTCATATTTTATGATACGATTGCTGAAAAGGCTGTTTCAGAATTCGCAGTTCCATTGGATAAACTCTTGATTGAATTTCTCTCTCATGTTTTGTTTCAGCTGAAATTCACACAATCAGATTGAAATTATTGTCCCATCCACCAAAAAGAAAAACTGAAAAGACTGAAAAACTGCGTATGGAAAATAACCATGATTTGAATCAACTAATGTAGCACCATAAAAAAAGAATCAATTTCAAATTGAAAGGAAATGCATATGCCCTATATTGTTTCTACCTCTTTTTTTTGCATTGACTGGAAAAATGATTTCAATCGCTCAAGGCATAGAGGAATTTCACTAAATTAATTGTGAGCACTCGCAACTCACCACGGTTGGTATTCAAACTGGTTGGGCTTGTCATACAAAATATCAATATTTTCGTCAGTCTTGTCATTGTGTTACTATAGATTCATTTTATACACATTTATAACAATTTTACACTCAGTGAGACATTTGTATTAATCGAACGGCAAGACTTACTGGAATTTTATTCATTTTGTGACATGCTTAGTGATGAGAACAAGAATCTATTGAGAGTTCTAGGTGTTTATCATTATTTGGACGATTTTCCTTCATACCTCGAGCGTTTCTAATTCTTTCTTCGGTACACGGAACAAACGATACTGAATATACTTCATTTTTACGCATTTGAGTTCGATATCAATTCATTCTAATGATGCTCCATGAGATGATTTGTTTGAAATTTATCTATCAGAAAACGTGTTTCTCATGAAGTGAATTGCAAGAAGTCCTACCAATTTTTGTGAGGAAAGTGATTTGAGTATTTAATCACAATTATCTCTGTGATTTGATGTGTGCTAAAAAAAACAAGAATTCAATTTGTATTGTATCAACAATATGATCAAGATGCATTTTTATCGGCATACGTGAAGCAAAAAATAATGAAATCACCGAGAAAACACTTCATGTCACATTGTCAATTGAAGAATGAGGTTGAAATTATTCGACTTCCGATTGCAAATGACGCATTTTTAATGTTTGTACACATGAACTATTTTAATTCATATCATAAATAACAGATCATATGTGATTTTTGAAATCCCATCTATTCTATTATATCAAATGAGTGTGATAATATATGGGACATATCATACATAGAAACTATCTTCAGGTGTCATCACACATTGTTCCCATAACTGGAAAACAAAGTTCCTAAATTTGTGTCCTTCATTCAAAACTTCATGATTAGTTAGTCCCTAATAACTTTACACTTCCGCACACGCTCTCTCTCCATTTGATGAATAATTTATAGCCGACTCCAATGTCCACGAACTGTTCGGTTCTATTCATGTTGGTCTGAGTTGTGAGATATGCGTCGATGCTATATATATATATATATATATATATATATATATATATATATATATATATATATATATATATATATATATATATATATATATATATATATATATATATATATATATAACTACCATACCCGCAACGACTCTTGAGAATGGTCTCGACCGTTTTCAATCGGAATGTCAAAGCGTCAGGCTCTTTTTGAGCCATTAGTTGTTTTGAGAAAGGCCCAATTTCCGAAAAGTGACTTGTTATTATTTATGTACAGTATATATATATATATATATATATATATATATATATATATATATATATATATATATATATATATAAATAAATATATATATATATGTATATATATATATATATATATATATATATATATATATATGTATATATATATATATATATATATATATATATATATATATATATATATATATATATATATATATATGTATATATATATATATATATATATATATATATATATATATATATATATATATATATATATATATATATATATATATATATATATTCATATATATGTGTACGAAAGATAAACAATCCATGGATGTAGAATTATTTGGTTTTTACTTCAATTTCCATTTTCAATGTCTTATTCATCAATCCGTCTAGATGTAGAATATGATGAGATTCACATATAAAACATTTTCTTGTTTCAGATGACGATAAGTCCACGATAACAATGGCATCGATGGCATGTTTCGTTTCAAACACCATACATATCAGTGGAGGTGCCGGGTTTCGGATAGAGTGGCCGGGAATCGTCTGTGTGGACCTCTAATTGTTAGCTAACATTTGACTTGCATTAGCGCTCCCCTATGCGGTCTAGTAACCGCTCGCTACATGTTGTTGACAGGTAAATATTCATCATCAGATTATTAGAGGAGCGTAAGTGCATCATGACACAATTGTACTTCACTTGAAGATACACAAATATTCTCTATCGGGATTTTATTGTCGATCTAAAACTTGAACAAATTAAAACTTGTGATTCATCTGAGTAGGCAAACTATATGTGTATAAATTCTTTATTAATACAAAATAAAGACTCTGGCTTGTAATGAAGGTTGCCTACAGACACAGAATAAAAAATAATAACAACGAATATAACAAATTAGTGATGGTACAAAAAAATAATAACAATATTGAGCTAATTATAGAGAGAAAAAAATTGTAGTTGATTAATTAATTATTTAGAAAAAGAATGGTGAAAAAAAGAAAATGCACATAATATAAAAAAAAAGACTGAAAAAAAATACTCCTGATAGTGATGTACTCTTTAGAAAAAAAAATGTTTCGATAATTTTTAGAAAAACCGTATGGGTAATTTCAAAATCACTCACGATAGTATAGTGTCTGAAAAGTGAAATATCAACTCGAAAGTGTTTGATCGATTTAAAGGGATTTTTTTTGAAATCATGACGAATTCTCACATCAATTGCACCGGTGGTTTCTAGTGAAAATGTTGATATTGACAAATCAATTCAATTCAGCAGTTGAGAAAGTACAATCGAACATAATTTGTATCACGAAGTGTCGAATACGGTTAGTGATCATAGCCTTTCTCGGTGCTTGCTTGCCTGTTCGATGATTATTATTGTTTGCTAAGCGACCCCACCAACAGCTGGGTTATACGGGGGTATGAATGAGCTGGTGATTATGAATGTATGAAGTGATGATCAGTGAGAGGACATTCACAAAAACCAATGCCTTATACGGGATTCGAACCCACGCCCAACAGTAACTTCAGTTTCTGAAGCGGCGCCTCAGCTGATCGAGCTACAGAGGGTGGCGCCTGTTCGAACTTGGTGTAGATCCTCTTTTCACATTTCATGCAAATATATGACATATCTCTCGACGCATATGCTGCGTTTGCCTAGTAATAATCAGAGCTTAGTGGTTTGACAACTGAGTTCACTCATGGATATTAATCCCTGCTGAGACTGTTATTGTGATATATGTACTTCCTTGGCTCGTTATCTCGTACGAAATCATTCGTTATTGATTAAAGACCTCAATGTCATCTTTATCATAAGGGAAGTCAACTGAGATATGTTTCAGTGGTTAGCGTATTGAAAGTTATTCTGAAGACCGGGGTTTGATTCTCGTAATGTTCGACCAACCTGTTGGGAGTTTTTCAACTTTTTTCAATATAAGTATCTAATAATACATTCTTCTTATCTGTAAAATCTCTTCAGTCGATATTTTGAATGGAGTTTTCAATGAACCATGTAGGTCTATATCAAGGGCATTTCACTCATTATTTTCATAATATTCTTCATTCAAATAACAAAGGGGGGCTATGGATATGTTTTAATTTACCACTGATGACGGAAATGACCAAAAGGTTACGTATCTTCACATCCTGTGGTCATTCAGAGATAACTTCATTAGTTTGGTCAAAATCCCACACAATTGAAGGCTATTAAATGGTCACCATGCTTTATGACGTTTGGAGACTACTAAAAAACGCCATTTATGCGTTGTTAGACGAGCAGATAGTAATAGTATGTTGACTTTTTTGCCAAACTTTTGTCTACATTCGCCAATTGGGTGACATTCAAGTTATGAATGGGTAAAAACTGCTTCGAGTGGTACCAATTTGGCACATTTTATGTTTTTTCTTCAAAATGGCTGACCCGATCAAGCTGAGAATTTCAAGAAATGTGTATCAGAATGTAGTTCAACTTCACGCAGTATCTAATTCTTTGGAAAATACAAACATTTTTTTCCGCTGTATTATTCTAATGAGTATTTTCGAAATGTCTAAAATTCATAAAAATAAAAGTTACCAACCGATAATGCCACAAAACTATACAGATCTAAGCTGGATGAGGAGCCATGACGAAAAAAAGTTTGAAGTTGATAGCTGTAGCCATTTGACCTGTGGAGAACCAACAAAAAAACATAAAAAACAACATAAAAACGAACATCAATTTTTTTCATTATGTCGAATTTAATCCTCGCCAAAGCTCGTCTAATGAGGGAAGTATTATCTGAATTCAAAGTCTACCAGTTTCAACATGTATTGTTTTTTTTTCTTCCACATCTCCAGATACATTCTCTCTCACTACACGGTTAAATATGCATTCTTCTGTATGTATTCATTTCTCGCAATTTATTCAACTTCTATCAAATTTTGTCCTCTGTTTTCAACCTCCGATATTACTCTCATCTCAGTCAGCTATTCACCTGTGGCGTTCAACTCGTCTTGATTAAAGTTTTCACTTCAACTAAATTGAGGTCAATTAATGGTGATAATGATACTTTGTTCCATGTACTCTACAATAACAGCTCCAATCTAACATAAGAAATACATTTTTCGATTTTGGTGAAAATGGAAATCAAATTGAATTCAATGTACTCGCGACGATATACCTCATATAAAATCACAGAACCATAATGAAAATACTTAATGATAATCTATAGGAAAATAATGAACAAATCAAATCAACAAGATGATATAAATAATTCTCGTTGAAGCACCACTCTCTTCAATGACGGTTGGGGGTGTCGATCAACCACAACACGAGTAGACTGAAGTGTTTTAATCGAATGTGAATGTTTTTCCCATCCGGGGATTCACCCAATGTTGATAATTATTGTTCATTATACTCTTAATAACAACATACCAACGTGATGGCACATGTGTATTCTGTAATAACGAGTGATATTATCGAGCTTGTGGTTATTGAGGTTGGTAGAACTGTGTCATGATATAGGTATATGTATATTGAATACCTACAACAAACAAACTTCGGAGTGTTTATTTGAATCTATATTATTATGTATGGAAAGAGTGGAACATTTATTCTGTTTATGGCAACAGAACCGGATTAGATGAGTCAATTGCTTTGTTCGATTGTTTTTGTCAAAGCCTAAATTACACAGTCAATTCTTTGATCAAGGCTTGAGATCAACCCTTGATCGCTTGATAATTACTCTCCAAAGTTGGATACTAAACCACTCACGATGTAGCGTTAAAATTAATTAGGTGTTGAACCCGATTAAGATTATTGATTGGATCAATAGGTCAATGTGAATATAACTCAGTGTGATTCAGACTTACGAATGATTTTAATTCAAAGACGGAAAATTTCAAGTTGAAGAATCAATTGGTGATGTGAAATGTTTGGACAAAGTGGAAAAAAACAGATTTTTATGGCGAAGGGGGTGAGTGATTTGATGCTAAATAATTGAATCAGTACTAATTGAATGGTTAAATTGATGAGTGAAATGGTTGTTTCGAATGATTTTGTATACATTTGACATAATTATGTTACTATCATATTGCCCATGCTCAGAAAGATGATGCTGCGTTTTAGACACTGACATCAAGTTGGTCGTGGGTTCGAGTAACGTATGAATTATGTGAGAGTATTCCAACCTTCAATCACTGCATTACAACCTGCTCATTCACACCGATGTAAACCCAGCTTCTGGTAGGCCAGTTGAGCACAATTTAGAAGTATCGTTCGTATTACAACATACAGTACATACTGACTCTTCTATGTTCATCAATGACACGACGCAAAGGTATTTGAGTATATATACTTTCACGGTCATAACCTTTCTGTCTTCATTTCACTCTTCACTCATTTCTTAATCACGCTCATATCTTTTTTTCCCTTCTTATTGGTTATTTCTACTCTATATATTATTCTCCTTTCCTTTTTCTTGGACTATATTCATCTCTCTATTTTACCCCTCCCTCTCTCTCCCCGATGGAATGATGTTAATTGAACTTGTAGAAAGTTCCAAACTTGGCCTATCCAACGCAGATTTGGAATGTGTTTTCTGTTTTCAGTATCTGATATTAATTGCGTTGCTAGTTAACTTTATTCGGTTCCGTGGTTCATCTAACAGTTAAGGCAACTTTGATCAACATCCATTAATATCGCTCAGTTAATATATGACAAGACATTGAGGCAACTCAAGTATTCTCTTACGTAGAGCTCGAACCAATTGTGAAATACCGTTACATGTTTGCCTGATATATGCCATATACTATGCAATATTATAAATTTGCTTGGCTTCAAACAGATGGAAATATGGATTTTAGTTTTCTATCTCGTTATGTCAACCTCATTATATTGGTACACAATCTGTGATGAGTAATGATGATCTATGAAATATGAAGAAAACGGACTTTAACTCAGTGCAAGCTCCACAAAAAAAACATTACCTATGATATCCATCTGTGACTATAATCGAAGAACACTGTTGTGTATCGATAATTTGATGTTGATTGAATGAATGGCTGCTGAGCGTGATATTATCCACCAACTGGAAAACTTTGGAATCTGTTTGTATGATCATTTGAATTATATAATTATACTTCTTGTTCTCAAACTTCTACTAGCGTTAACCATTAACCACTTCAGTTGAACTAACATAATTGAGTCAAACTATTCAACTTCAAATAACGATATTGAATTATTCTCTGACGATATCATTCGAACACGTGTTTGATGTCAATTGAATTTATTAAAAAAAATCATCCACATATCATGTTTTGCTTCTTCAACGAGTCCATCTTATGCTGTTTCTTTCACTCTACCAATGAACGTTGTTGTAATAGAACGCATAAGACTCAGGATTGGTTTGAACTTTGAATTTTTTACAGTGTCTGAGCAATTTTCAGTTGTACAACAGTAGTAAACTGGGATCACCTGTCATATTTTCCTTGTGAATGAATCATTAAATATGCAGAACCACCTAGTGGTTCCACCAACCATCTTTCATCCATCTCCATTCACAGTCCTTCTCATTTCAAAAATCTCTGTTCCAGCTTTCATCTCATCAGCGATCTCGTGACACCCCCACCTTTTCCTCTCTCTCTCTCTCTCTCTCTCTCTTTCTCTCTCTCTCTCTCTCTCCCCTCACTCTCTCACTGTTTCTCTTTCTGTCGCTCTATCACACGCCCTCGTTAAACTGCGTTCTCAAAGAACGTTTGCTAATTAGATCAATTAAGCGATTCACGCTTCAATGACGGTGAAGTGTGAGGACTTTCTGATCGACCCCTTCAAACCAAACTTGCCCTGTCCCCTTCTTCCTCCCTCCTGACATACCCTTTGCCATGGAACATTTACCGAGAAGCGTGGAGAAGTTGACACTGATACCACGGGAAGAAGAAATTAAAACGATGTATTTCAACATCATTTCCATCACAAAATTCTCATCGAAAGACACTGTCGCGTTTGATCGTATATTAAAATATAATATTCCATATATTATATTTCAATATACGATCAAACGCGACAGTGTGAGGCTGCCTATTTGTGTTTCAATCATTTAATGATTAGTGGAAGGAATTGTATCGTCTGGTGAATCAAAACAATCTACGAAAATGTGTATATATAATATACACATATATATACGTATATATATATATATATATATATATATATATATATATATATATATATATATATATATATATATATATATATATATATATATATATATCATCGGAGAGATTTAATTGATATTTGATATTTCAATCTTCCATATATTTTTGTCGGGATTACTCGTTTGAATATACGAATGGAGATTTTGAGAACGTATCGAATCAAATCTCTCGTAAATCCCCAGCGTACCTCTAACTAGTTTTATAAATAATGTGGTTCGGAAATAATAATCAATCTAGACTCACTGTATCCATACAAATCAGTATGAATAATCATATTTATACTCAATATAATGTAAATACAATGTTCAAAGTCGGTATAATCAAATCTACATTGTCAATGTAATTATATCACTGTGTATGTGTTTTTCTTTTCTTTGTGTGGTACTAATTACTGTTGCATATTATACATATCATTGGATATATGACCTGATTGAATAATAATTGTATATGTTTATTTTATATGTTCCCAGCGCGATTTTATAAAAAGAAAGTTACAATGTGCATCGCTACTGCTTGATAACATTCCATATTTTTTTTCATTTTTTTTTATTTTTTTTATTTTGCCCTCCGGATTGTTATTATGGTTTTCAAATTTCGTAAATTTTGAGTGTGAAGTGTTTCAACTTATTCAAATCGAAAATGAATCAGTTATCATCGTTTTAAACACAAAGTTTCATTTTGATCCGCCAAACCATTCGACTTTCTTAGCGTGTATTGCAAGTGCAAGTGCCATAAGAGTCGCCTAAGGTCTGGACTGAAGCTCATCCAACCAACATGTGCGAGTGAATATTTTTGATCTTTGATTGAATACAACATATACGTCACACCACCGAACTCTTCATTGGTTTTGTATTATTTGTCAAGAGTTTTCAGCTTCCATGGTCCTGTATATATGAAGTTTCGCCAATGAATAAGAGAAGTGGGTGAATGGACTCAAGTTGTGGATATTATTCATCATTGTAGTTGTATTATTGTAGTTATCATATATTTATTCATGTGGTTGTTATTATTTAATACACTTCTGTGTTTAAGATGATGTTTTTTTGTATGTTTGTAGAACTGTAAGAAGATATTTCATCAGTCAAGTAACATATTCCGAGTGTGAATAGTCAAGTGAAATCAAAATTCAAATAAGAAATTCATTCCATTCAATTTTTTCGAGGAAATAAAATACTGGAGCCCGTTATCACACCACGTGAACCTGGTCTTTATCTGAAAATCGGTGAGAACAAATGGATTGTGTAACAATATTGATGATAACTTTTGAAGTTACATTTGGAGCTACTCCCATATTGGTATTTTTCGCACTTTGACTTATTATTGATCAGTGTTACACTCTTTTCTTCATCACTGTTGAATTATTGAATGTTGAACATGTTCAGAATATGTATGGCAGGTTCAAGTGAGATCATGAGAATATATAGTGGGAAAAATATATGAATATTTAACCGCATGGAAACCTATCAGAAGATTTTTTTTGAAGCCACATGTAAATAGAATTCTTCTCTCCAAGGTGTTTCTGAGGCTCAAGGCCCATGGAAGTGTAATTTATAAGAACGCTACGAACCCACTATACATTTTTACAATGATTGAAATGTTGTGAAACACGTATCCAATGGATGAATAGAATAAAATGTGATTCATATTCTCGAATTTAATTTGATATCTCTAATAAATGATATCATTAATAGAAGGAATCCATTATTTAGGCCTACCAGAAAGAATGACATAAATGTTATGAAGCACAACCTATCAATTGTGAAGAAAGGTCCCATACATGCTGGGATTGAATTTTATATTGCTTCACCACTGGAAATAAAAAAATGACAATTCTTTCAAAATTAAACTCAAGAACTTACTTATCAGTGAATGTTACTATAGCGTTAGAGAATTTTCAGATGACTAACTATATTTCATCCATAGACACCCTGCAGTCCTGTTTCATATACTAGTATTTTTTAGATTCTAATATTTTATTGCCATTTTGAATGTATTTCTTTGTCTATGTCGTCAGCTTCAAACAAGACGATGACAATACCATATAATCTGATCAATTTGTACTAATACAAATTATTATTATTATTATTATTATTACTCTCGTAATTGATATCATTCGAAGAGATGTACTTTGTTTTGTATCCGAGTAGCCTAATTGAACCCTGCATCACATACTCTGATAATTGAATATCCAACAATTTCTCAACAAATTCTAATTCTGATTAAATTACAAATTTGCTAATATGAAACATTCCAAATACGCGATACTCTTCACTCAATCAGTTGCAAATAACATCAGTGTTATTGAGATCACGACCGACCGTCTCCTCTATCTCACACCACTACTGATCTGGACGTTCGATCCATCAACTCATCACTGAATCATCGATCGTTTTTATACATGAATTACTCCACTAATTAGTAATTAACCGGACGAACATGTGATTATTCCAAATTAGTTTGAGTGAATTAGTGATGTACCGAAACATAACAGTGCTGTTGATGGAGAAGCATAGTTATTAGTAACATTTCAGTCATTTTATAATGGAAATTGCATGGCCAGACATTCCAGTGATTCGATCACTCGACTTGTGTAATATTCTAGGTGGCACAATTTTGACCAATCAACAGAGTAATTTGATCGAGTTAGAAGTGCAGGAATTATCGATGTGAAAGTAGCTGTATTTGGCATTTATATGGTAACTGTTAACTATATCTGGTAGTAACCATGGGTACTCATACCATTTGATTTTACTGGCTCTCGGATGAAAGCTAACTGGACTAAAAGGTGTCAATGGAACGATGAAGTGATGTCTAATAATTGGTGGAAAGATATTGTGACTCATTTTTTAATCAAGGCTCGAACCCGCGACGGTTTGGCTTCACACATCGGAACAACTGTCGAATGAGTCAAACGAACGGCTTCATTGTTGCGATATGGCCATAGATGGTATAAACATGCGAATACTGGTATCAACGGAATAAGAAGTTGATGTACGAACTAACATTATTATTAGACTAGCCAAACGCAACATAAGCGTTGTCAGATGAGCGAGATATCTGAATAAAGTATAATAATCGTTGAAGTAGTCCTACCTTTGCTACTTTATTGACTCTGGTGTTCTACACACCTTGACACATATGAAAAATACTTCATTGTTGGGCGAATATCGAATCTAGAATGCAGTGAATCTCGGCCAATCAATTCTGTAATTATTTTTTATGATATATTTGATCGATAGAACCAATTATTTTTTTTCTCATGAAAACGACTGATTAGAATTGAATACAAAGTGGTTATAATGTGTATTATTTATGTATACACATTCGAAGAAAATTTCATCTCGTTTGTAGAGATTTTATTTTTCAACATTTTCCACCCAGCCAAATCTCACGGGGGTTTTAGAAACTTTGAGATTATATTTCTCAAAATCGGTTCAACCGATTCATTCCAAAAACAATACAGTTCAAAGTTGGATGAGTTTGCGTGTAAAAAAAAGTTTTATATCGATCAATCAAACCCTGCAACCTGTGGAGTGCATAAAAAAAAAAGGAAAAAAAACACACACAGACAAAATCCTATAAGAGTGGGATGGAGACTTAGCTACGCTCATCTAATTATTTCTCTTTTCATTTGTTCTCTCATTCG